>JBBPBX010087002.1:0-14789 GCA_038048925.1 Garcialebias charrua
GTGTCTCATCGTGTCTCATCATGTCTCATCATGTCTCATCATGTCTCACCATGTCTCATCGTGTCTCACTGTGTCTCATCGTGTCTCATCGTGTCTCACCGTGTCTCACCATGTCTCATCATGTCTCATCATGTCTCATCATGTCTCACCATGTCTCATCATGTCTCATTGTGTCTCACCATCTCTTATCGTGTCTCACCGTGTATCACCGTGTCTCATCATGTCTCACCATGTCTCATGTCTCATCATGTCTCACCATGTCTCAACATGTCTCATGTTTCATCATGTATCATCATGTCTCACCGTGTCTCAACATGTCTCATCATGTCTCACCATGTCTCAACATGTCTCATGTCTCACCATGTCTCATCATGTCTCACCATGTCTCAACATGTCTCATCATGTATCATCATGTCTCACCGTGTCTCACCGTGTCTCATCATGTCTCATCATGTCTCACGTGTCTCATCATGTTTCACTGTGTCTCACCGTGTCTCACCATGTCTCATCATGTCTCACTATGTCTCATCGTGTCTCACCGTGTCTCATCATGTTTCACTGTGTCTCACCATGTCTCATTGTGTCTCACCATGTCTCACCGTGTCTCATCGTGTCACACCATATCTCGCAGTGTCTCACCATGTCTCATCATGTCTCACCATGTCTCACCGTGTCTTACCATGTCTCACCGTGTCTCACCATGTCTCACCGTGTCTCATCATGTCCCACCGTGTCTCATCATGTCTCACCTTGTCTCATCATGTCTCACTGTGTCTCACCATGTCTCACCGTGTCTCATCATGTCTCACCATGTCTCACCGTGTCTCATCATGTTTCACTGTGTCTCACCGTGTCTCATCGTGCCTCACCATGTTTCACAGTATCTCACCATGTCTCATCATGTTTCACTGTGTCTCACTGTGTCTCATCGTGTCTCATCGTGTCTCACCGTGTCTCACCATGTCTCATCATGTCTCATCATGTTTCACTGTGTCTCACCATGTCACACCATGTCTCATCATGTTTCACTGTGTCTCACCGTGTCTCACCATGTCTCACCGTGTCTCACCATGTCTTACCGTGTCTCACCGTGTCTCACCATGTTTCACCATGTCTCAACATGTTTCACTGTGTCTCACTGTGTCTCACCATGTCTCATCATGTTTCACTGTGTCTCACCGTGTCTAACTTTGTCTCACCATGTCTCACCATGTCTCATCATGTCTCACCATGTCTTACCGTGTCTCACTGTGTCTCATCATGGTAAGGTTCTGGCAGGAACAGGTCCTAGAAAGACATTCAGATGTCTCTCTTTTCGGAGACGCTCAACAGCGATGTGCTGAATCAAACTTTTACTGAAAAGCTGCAGCGCCTCATGACCAGAGGACGAGTCATGTCCTGACCAGAAGACGAGTCGTGTCCTGACCAGAGGACGAGTCGTGTCCTGACCAGAGGACGAGTCGTGTCCTGACCAGAGGACGAGTCGTGTCCTGACCAGAGGACGAGTCGTGTCCTGACCAGAGGACGAGTCGTGTCCTGACCAGAGGACGAGTCGTGTCCTGACCAGAGGACGAGTCGTGTCCTGAGCAGAGGACGAGTCATGTCCTGAGCAGAGGACACCAGAGGACGAGTCGTGTCCTGAGCAGAGGACACCAGAGGACGAGTCGTGTCCTGACCAGAGGACGAGTCGTGTCCTGACCAGAGGACGAGTCGTGTCCTGACCAGAGGACGGGTCGTGTCCTGAGCAGAGGACGAGTCGTGTCCTGAGCAGAGGCCGAGTCGTGTCCTGACCAGAGGACGAGTCGTGTCCTGAGCAGAGGACGAGTCGTGTCCTGACCAGAGGACGAGTCGTGTCCTGACCAGAGGACGAGTCGTGTCCTGACCAGAGGACGAGTCGTGTCCTGACCAGAGGACGAGTCGTGTCCTGACCAGAGGACGAGTCGTGTCCTGACCAGAGGACGAGTCGTGTCCTGACCAGAGGACGAGTCGTGTCCTGACCAGAGGACGAGTCGTGTCCTGACAGAGGACGAGTCGTGTCCTGACCAGAGGACGAGTCGTGTCCTGACCAGAGGACGAGTCGTGTCCTGACCAGAGGACGAGTCGTGTCCTGACCAGAGGACGAGTCGTGTCCTGACCAGAGGACGAGTCGTGTCCTGACCAGAGGACGAGTCGTGTCCTGACCAGAGGACGAGTCGTGTCCTGACCAGAGGACGAGTCGTGTCCTGACCAGAGGACGAGTCGTGTCCTGACCAGAGGACGAGTCGTGTCCTGACCAGAGGACGAGTCGTGTCCTGACCAGAGGACGAGTCGTGTCCTGACCAGAGGACGAGTCGTGTCCTGACCAGAGGACGAGTCGTGTCCTGACCAGAGGACGAGTCGTGTCCTGACCAGAGGACGAGTCGTGTCCTGACCAGAGGACGAGTCGTGTCCTGACCAGAGGACGAGTCGTGTCCTGACCAGAGGACGAGTCGTGTCCTGACCAGAGGACGAGTCGTGTCCTGACCAGAGGACGAGTCGTGTCCTGACCAGAGGACGAGTCGTGTCCTGACCAGAGGACGAGTCGTGTCCTGACCAGAGGACGAGTCGTGTCCTGACCAGAGGACGAGTCGTGTCCTGACCAGAGGACGAGTCGTGTCCTGACCAGAGGACGAGTCGTGTCCTGACCAGAGGACGAGTCGTGTCCTGACCAGAGGACGAGTCGTGTCCTGACCAGAGGACGAGTCGTGTCCTGACCAGAGGACGAGTCGTGTCCTGACCAGAGGACGAGTCGTGTCCTGACCAGAGGACGAGTCGTGTCCTGACCAGAGGACGAGTCGTGTCCTGACCAGAGGACGAGTCGTGTCCTGACCAGAGGACGAGTCGTGTCCTGACCAGAGGACGAGTCGTGTCCTGACCAGAGGACGAGTCGTGTCCTGACCAGAGGACGAGTCGTGTCCTGACCAGAGGACGAGTCGTGTCCTGACCAGAGGACGAGTCGTGTCCTGACCAGAGGACGAGTCGTGTCCTGACCAGAGGACGAGTCGTGTCCTGACCAGAGGACGAGTCGTGTCCTGACCAGAGGACGAGTCGTGTCCTGACCAGAGGACGAGTCGTGTCCTGACCAGAGGACGAGTCGTGTCCTGACCAGAGGACGAGTCGTGTCCTGACCAGAGGACGAGTCGTGTCCTGACCAGAGGACGAGTCGTGTCCTGACCAGAGGACGAGTCGTGTCCTGACCAGAGGACGAGTCGTGTCCTGACCAGAGGACGAGTCGTGTCCTGACCAGAGGACGAGTCGTGTCCTGACCAGAGGACGAGTCGTGTCCTGACCAGAGGACGAGTCGTGTCCTGACCAGAGGACGAGTCGTGTCCTGACCAGAGGACGAGTCGTGTCCTGACCAGAGGACGAGTCGTGTCCTGACCAGAGGACGAGTCGTGTCCTGACCAGAGGACGAGTCGTGTCCTGACCAGAGGACGAGTCGTGTCCTGACCAGAGGACGAGTCGTGTCCTGACCAGAGGACGAGTCGTGTCCTGACCAGAGGACGAGTCGTGTCCTGACCAGAGGACGAGTCGTGTCCTGACCAGAGGACGAGTCGTGTCCTGACCAGAGGATGAGTCGTGGCCTGAGCAGAGGACGAGTCGTGTCCTGACCAGAGGATGATTCGTAGCCTGAGCAGAGGACGAGTCGTGTCCTGAGCAGAGGACGAGTCGTGTCCTGACCAGAGGACGTGTCGTGTCCTGAGCAGAGGACGAGTCGTGTCCTGAGCAGAGAACGAGTCGTGTCCTGACCAGAGGACGAGTCGTGTCCTGACCAGAGGACGAGTCGTGTCCTGACCAGAGGACGAGTCGTGTCCTGACCAGAGGACGAGTCGTGTCCTGACCAGAGGACGAGTCGTGTCCTGACCAGAGGACGAGTCGTGTCCTGACCAGAGGACGAGTCGTGTCCTGACCAGAGGACGAGTCGTGTCCTGACCAGAGGACGAGTCGTGTCCTGACCAGAGGACGAGTCGTGTCCTGACCAGAGGACGAGTCGTGTCCTGACCAGAGGACGAGTCGTGTCCTGACCAGAGGACGAGTCGTGTCCTGACCAGAGGACGAGTCGTGTCCTGACCAGAGGACGAGTCGTGTCCTGACCAGAGGACGAGTCGTGTCCTGACCAGAGGACGAGTCGTGTCCTGACCAGAGGACGAGTCGTGTCCTGACCAGAGGACGAGTCGTGTCCTGACCAGAGGACGAGTCGTGTCCTGACCAGAGGACGAGTCGTGTCCTGACCAGAGGACGAGTCGTGTCCTGACCAGAGGACGAGTCGTGTCCTGACCAGAGGACGAGTCGTGTCCTGACCAGAGGACGAGTCGTGTCCTGACCAGAGGACGAGTCGTGTCCTGACCAGAGGACGAGTCGTGTCCTGACCAGAGGACGAGTCGTGTCCTGACCAGAGGACGAGTCGTGTCCTGACCAGAGGACGAGTCGTGTCCTGACCAGAGGACGAGTCGTGTCCTGACCAGAGGACGAGTCGTGTCCTGACCAGAGGACGAGTCGTGTCCTGACCAGAGGACGAGTCGTGTCCTGACCAGAGGACGAGTCGTGTCCTGACCAGAGGACGAGTCGTGTCCTGACCAGAGGACGAGTCGTGTCCTGACCAGAGGACGAGTCGTGTCCTGACCAGAGGACGAGTCGTGTCCTGACCAGAGGACGAGTCGTGTCCTGACCAGAGGACGAGTCGTGTCCTGACCAGAGGACGAGTCGTGTCCTGACCAGAGGACGAGTCGTGTCCTGACCAGAGGACGAGTCGTGTCCTGACCAGAGGACGAGTCGTGTCCTGACCAGAGGACGAGTCGTGTCCTGACCAGAGGACGAGTCGTGTCCTGACCAGAGGACGAGTCGTGTCCTGACCAGAGGACGAGTCGTGTCCTGACCAGAGGACGAGTCGTGTCCTGACCAGAGGACGAGTCGTGTCCTGACCAGAGGACGAGTCGTGTCCTGACCAGAGGACGAGTCGTGTCCTGACCAGAGGACGAGTCGTGTCCTGACTAGAGGACGAGTCTTGTTCTGACTAGAGGACGAGTCGTGTCCTGACCAGAGTACGAGTCGTGTCCTGACTAGAGGACGAGTCGTGTCCTGACCAGAGGACGAGACCAGAGGACGAGTCGTGTCCTGACCAGAGGACGAGTCGTAGCTGACGGGGATGAGCACCTGTTCACCAGGTGAAGGTGACGATTATCAACAGCTAAAACAACAGAGCTTCTTTTCATTTGAAGAAACTTCAGCTGTTATTTTCACTCTGGGTTTGTGAAGGTGAGACGAGTGTGTAAAAGGCTCACGTGTGTGAGACATCACTGATGTCACTGGGCGGCTTTGTTTGTTTGTTGTTGTTGTTGTTGTTTGTGTGGGGGAGGGTCTTCAGCTGGTAGAGGTTTACACAGCTGTCTCCTGTGTTTTCTGTCAACAGAAATGTGTTTGTAGTGGAGGGAGGTGGAAGGAGCAGCTGAGGTGAAGTTCAGGTCACTTCCTTCATTTTTGTGAACTTCTCTGTAAATGCGTGTTCAGGCTTTAGCTGATTTTTCCTAAAACAACTTTGTCCTCTGAAGGTGGAAAAGAGCTCGTTAAAATGAGCTAAATGTTTCCAGAGAGCAACAGATGCTGTTCGCACCGACGTCCACTTTGACACCTTCGACTAAACGTAAAGTTTGTTCAAGCTGAACACAAACAGCTGAAGTTATGAATCAAACCCAGAAAGGAAACGTCTCACCAGCCGAGACCAACGAACTGGGAACGAGCGTTCCCACGACGACGTCAAAGTTAATTCTGTGAGCGTCTCCGAGCGGTTCTGGTCACGGAGAACCGTTTGGTTTTCTGCACGTTTTTCAGCACGTTGGTCGTTCCACAGCTTTGGCGCTGGTTCAACCATTTATAAACCAAAACGTTCGGCTCATTCAGGACTTTTGGCATCTCTGCATTTTTTTACTTTTTCAAACATTTAGCTTTGTCGGCCATGTTTTCCTAGTTGAAAATGAATGGAGCTCTACATTCTTCTAACACTTTGAGCTGTTCAAACATTTTTACTTATCATTTCGGCTGATTCAGCTATTTTCAGCTTCTTCAGCTCCTTTAAGTTTCATTCTGCTAATTACAGGGTTTTCTGCGATTTTGTTCTGCTCCTTTTGGCTGATTTAAGCTGTTTTGTGCTTTTTACACTACTGTCTGCCAATTTCAGTTTCTGCTTTCTTCAGACTTTTCAGTCACTTCAGGTATTTTTCTGCTGATTTTAGCCTTTAGTGGTTCTTTTGAATAATTTCAACAATTTGTTATTTTCAGCCTCTTTCTGCTAATTTCACCCATTTTTTTTTAATTTTATTTAGCTTTTCAGCTAAACATCTGGCTCAATCCTGATTTTTCGACTTTTTTCAGCTGTTTTCCGGCTGCTTCTGCTTTCATGTTCTTGCTTTCAGCAAATGTCAGCTGCTCAAATTCAGCTCACATTAACCGTTTAGAGATTAAAGCTTTTCAGCTGGTTTCAGCTACTTCAGTTTCATTCAACTTATTAGTTTTTCAGCTATTTTTCTCCTCCTTTCAGCTGATAAGCATTTTTGTGCTTTTTTAATCTACGGTACTTTGTGTTTATGTTTATTAAATTTGTTCTTTTTTTTTTTTACAAAAGAAACAATACTGTACAAGACAATCTCATAAGTGATAATGTACAAAAATAATGTACTTTCTGCTCATTTCAGCTTCAGCTTTCTTCTGCTAATTTAAAAATTTTCTGCCTTTTCAGCTACTTTCGGTATTTCCTGCTAATTTTAGCTTTTTTTTTCTTCTATTTTTGCTCATCTCTGCCTTTCTTGCCCTGTTCATTTTTTCTATGTTTTTCAGCTGTTTTTCGGCTGCTTTATCCTTTTATGTTCCTGCTTTCAGCCAATGTCAGCTGCTTAAGTTCAGCTCACATTAACAGTTTAGAGATTAAAACTTTTCAGCTGCTTCCATCTAAAATCACTCAGCTGCAAGCGTTCACGCAGCGTTTTCTCAGGACACGACCAGCAGCGGACCGTGAAATGTCCACCAGGGGGGCTATTTCTCAAAAATGAAAAAAAAATAAAATAATAATCTTTCAAAGTTCAAATCTGTTTACTGTATTTATGAAATTTATGAAATCAGAGTCCAGTAAAACACCACCAGTGACATTTAGTATACAAAATTATTAATGTTTGATCATTTTTTTTATAAGCAAATTAAAATAAATGTAGCCATCAGAGTCCAATACTGTACAATAACCTGGAGGCTAGCGCTGGCAACCTACTCCACAAAGAAACAAAGAGAAAAAAAACTCACCAGTTCCCACTTGCAGTCAGCTGAGCTGAAGGCTTTTTTCACAAACAGAGACTTCTAAAAGTTTAGAGGCATATCAGTCAGGAATGGTAATACTGTTTAATAATATAAGCATTAGATAAAGACTAGCATTAGCATGCTAGCTCCAGAAACAAACTCACAGTTGCCACTTTTAGAATAAACAGTCAGTTGAAGACTTTTCACAAACAGAGACTTCTAAAAGTTGAGAGACATATCAGTCAGAAATGCAAATAGGCATTAGGTAAAGGGCTTTCAATGATTTAAAACCTACCTGAGCCAGCCTGCTTGAGTCACTGACTGCCCGGCTCATTTCTCAGACAAAAAACAAAAAAAGACCGGAAGCACATGATCGATAGGTAGAGCTCACGTTGGACGTGTCCAGGGCGCTGAAATCTGCGCCCAGCATCTTCCCATTGTTTTGTAACGTCGTGGAATAACTGCGCATGCGCCATAATTAACGAGAGTCTATGGATAAGATTCATGCGCACCCAGGACAGGAAATACGTCACCAATCAGAAAACGTTTTTGAAACAAACAATATAACTCATCATTACTCATAAAATATTTATCCTACACAACTAAAAACATATACAGTATGCTCTGATGCATGCTCAATAATCCAGGTAGAAAAATCTAAAAAAGCTAAGTCTGGTCCTCTGGACATTCAAAAAATAAAACAAAACAAAGCAAAAAAAAATGTAGAAACGTTTCGTCTTTCGTCCGAAAGACTTCCTCAGTCTGAGTTGCTGTGTTCAGCTCAGTCTTATAAATAGCACCCTCCCACAGTGTTGCACAACCAGTTGGCTGATGACAGCCTGAAACCAGCTGCTCACATGATCAAGGAGGGCCATCAGCCTAACAATGGATCATTAGCACCCTGATGGTTGTTTGCTATTCACAGAGGGCTGAGTGATACTAGCAACTGAACAGAAAGCAGAGAAGAAACCCAAACAGGACTCCAGCCAGCCATCAGGTGAAAAGAAGGAACCCAGACCCAGACCAGTGGTCATTCCGTATGTTGCGGGAGTTTCAGAGACATTGAGACGTTTATTCTCTAAACACAACGTCCCAGTGGCTTTTAAACCCCAAAATACATTACGGCAAAGACTGGTTCATCCCAAAGATCCAGTCCCCCGGCACAAACAGAGTAATATTGTGTATGCTGTTCAGTGTCAGGAGGGCTGTGATCAGTCTTATATCGGGGAAACTAAACAGCCACTGGCCAAAAGGATGGCCCAGCACAGAAGATCAACATCATCAGGTCAGGACTCTGCAGTCTACACTCATCTCCACGCCAGCGGTCACTCTTTCAAGGATGAAGATGTTCACATCCTTGATAGAGAGGAACGATGGTTTGAGAGAGGAGTAAAGGAGGCCATCTTTGTGAAAAGAAACCGTCCATCATTAAACAGGGGTGGAGGCCTCCGGGTTCAACTGTCCCCCTCTTACAATGCTGTTATTGCTAGTATCACTCAGCCCTCTGTGAATAGCAAACAACCATCAGGGTGCTAATGATCCATTGTTAGGCTGATGGCCCTCCTTGATCATGTGAGCAGCTGGTTTCAGGCTGTCATCAGCCAACTGGTTGTGCAACACTGTGGGAGGGTGCTATTTATAAGACTGAGCTGAACACAGCAACTCAGACTGAGGAAGTCTTTCGGACGAAAGACGAAACGTTTCTACATTTTTTTTTTTGCTTTGTTTTGTTTTATTTTTTGAATGTCCAGAGGACCAGACTTAGCTTTTTTAGATATACAGTATGCATATACAGTATGCATATATTTCAAAATATGAATACTGAAATGAACAAACGGAATAACGTTGAAGCTTTTAGTGGTTAAATGTTTTTATTTTTCATTTTACATATGATTTGGGGAGCCTTAACACTGTTATGTGCAACATTATCTGTTTATAGTTTCTTTTAAGTGTTTTTACTAAATGTTTTTACTGTTTTTATTTGTGTGTGCGCATGGATGGATGTATGCTTTGAACCACTGCAAACCACATTTACCCTTGGGTATAAATAAAGTAACCTGAACCTGAACCTGAACCTGAATATTTTTATTCTATTATTTCATTTTTATAAAAAAAAAAAAGTAAAGTCTTCAATCAATGTAAAATGGTGAATAGCTCCAGAAGTTCCAGTGGGGCGGCGCCCTAGCGCCCCCTATTGGCCGGCCGCCCCTGGACACGAGAATTCTCTGGTTTAACTCTCAGGACTCAGTGGATGTTTGTCCACAACAGATTAACTTTTGGAGTCAACCTCATTCAAGATGGCCGTCACAGCCAAATGACTTCAGCAAAGAGCAAACTGTTACGCTCCTTGTTTCTGCAGAGGTCAGGCCAACATCTGCAGAGGTCAGGCCAACATCTGCAGAGGTCAGGCCAACATCTGCAGAGGTCAGGCCAACATTTGCAGAGGTCAGGCCAACATCTGCAGAGGTCAGGCCAACATCTGGTGTGGTAGTAGCTGAGATTTGTCTCCAACACGAGCTCTGAGTGTTTTTCATGAACCGATGGATGTGACGTTTGCAAACCGTTCGTTTCGGTCTTCCTGTGACACGAGCAGCTCTAGTATCTGCTGAGTCCTCGCCGCCTCAGAGAAAGAAGCTAAAAACAATCCAACAACAGCTAAATAAATAAAACTTTTTATTTTTACCGGCGTTTGATTTATTAACCTGAAAATGTAGGTTGCTGCGTTGGACTGCAGCTTCTGCTGATGAGGGAGCACATCTGAATACAACCACGTGTGTGTGTGTGTGTGTGTGTGTGTGTGTGTGTGTGTGTGCGTTGGTGCAAGCGTATTGGCCCGCCTATGCGCCAGACTACGTACCGACATTATCGGGACATTTGGTATTAGCCAGCCTTTGCCAATGTCCGGATAAAACATGGATTGTATCCAAATATATTAATATGTAAACATTGTTTTTTCTCATCAATATCAGAGTAACTTGTGTCTAAATGGCTGCCTGGATGAGTTGGAGTGTGCTTTAACACTTAAAATTGTTTTAATAAAAAGTTATTTACATTTATAAAATTGTCTGGCGAAGCACCTCCCCAGGAATATGTGTGTGGTGTGTGTCTTTTTGTGTATCGGTTGCATTTATTGAAGCCGTGTGTGTGGCTCACTGACACACAGCGCGCCAAACTGCAACGCCCCTCCTCTGCTCCCTGTTGTGGGCGGGGCCTCAGCCGAGGTTTTAAAAGTTAAACCCCTCGAGCTGACACGTGTAGAGACGTAATGGCTTCCTTTCTGCAGTATGACGGCCTGAGGTGAGCGGAGATTTTAAAAGTTTAAAAGTTTAAACCGTGGATTTTGCAGCACGTGGACGGAGGTATTGACTGCACAGAGGTAAGAATTAATTTAAATTTATTTTTTATTTTTTTTGCTTTGAGGACATTGAAGTAAATGTTAGCGTGTGTAACGTGACACGCTGTGTGAATGTTGTAGCAAACTTTATCAACATTTATATAAATTAGCAACTATCTGTGCATGAGTTTTGAGTGGTTTGAGCGGTTATTTAGAGTCGAACGTGACGAAGATGAGACGAAGAAAAATGTAAACTCACGTAGCGTGACGACGTCGCCACAGCGTGACACGTTGTAGCAAACTTGATCAACATTTTTATAAACTAGCAACAATAGAGCGGATTCGGATGTTGTCAGTCCATACAATGGGCGCTATCAACTGTTATCACAGTTAGCACTTTGAGATTTTCGTTAATGAAAAGTGCGTTATAAATTGAATTCATTATTATTATTATTATTATTATCATCCCCATAGTCTATCGGAGAAAATGTCCAACGTACCTCTTAACATGTTTAAAAGAACGTAATCGAAACCTAACCACGTAGCTAAAGACGGAGCATGTTGTCATTCATTGTAAGGGTGATAACGTACCTTTAAACCTCGTAAGAGGTAGAAGATGGGCCTTTTGACCGCATTGAATGAGGATGATAACAGATGATAGCGCCCATAGAATGGACTGATAACATCCGAAGCGGGTGAACAATATCTATGCATCACTTGTGGGTGTTTTGAGTGGTTATTTAGTAAAATAAGTGGTTTGGACATGTCCAGAGGAGGGACAGTGGTTTGGACATGTCCAGAGGGGGGACAGTGGTTTAGGAGGGACAGTGGTTTGGACATGTCCAGAGGAGGGACAGTGGTTTAGACATGTCCAGAGGAGGGACAGTGGTTTAGGAGGGACAGTGGTTTGGACATGTCCAGAGGAGGGACAGTGGTTTGGACATGTCCAGAGGAGGGACAGTGGTTTGGACATGTCCAGAGGAGGGACAGTGGTTTGGACATGTCCAGAGGAGGGACAGTGGTTTGGACATGTCCAGAGGAGGGACAGTGGTTTGGACATGTCCAGAGGAGGGACAGTGGTTTGGACATGTCCAGAGGAGGGACAGTGGTTTGGACATGTCCAGAGGAGGGACAGTGGTTTGGACATGTCCAGAGGAGGGACAGTGGTTTGGACATGTCCAGAGGAGGGACAGTGGTTTGGACATGTCCAGAGGAGGGACAGTGGTTTGGACATGTCCAGAGGAGGGACAGTGGTTTGGACATGTCCAGAGGAGGGACAGTGGTTTGGACATGTCCAGAGGAGGGACAGTGGTTTGGACATGTCCAGAGGAGGGACAGTGGTTTGGACATGTCCAGAGGAGGGACAGTGGTTTGGACATGTCCAGAGGAGGGACAGTGGTTTGGACATGTCCAGAGGAGGGACAGTGGTTTGGACATGTCCAGAGGAGGGACAGTGGTTTGGACATGTCCAGAGGAGGGACAGTGGTTTGGACATGTCCAGAGGAGGGACAGTGGTTTGGACATGTCCAGAGGAGGGACAGTGGTTTGGACATGTTAAGAGGAGGGACAGTGGTTTGGACATGTCCAGAGAAGGGACAGTGGTTTGGACAAGTCCAGAGGAGGGACAGTGGTTTGGACATGTCCAGAGGAGGGACAGTGGCTTAGACATGTCCAGAGGAGGGACAGTGGCTTAGACATGTCCAGAGGAGGGACAGTGGTTTGGACATGTCCAGAGGAGGGACAGTGGTTTGGACATGTCCAGAGGAGGGACAGTGGTTTAGACATGTCCAGAGGAGGGACAGTGGTTTAGGAGGGACAGTGGTTTGGACATGTCCAGAGGAGGGACAGTGGTTTGGACATGTCCAGAGGAGGGACAGTGGTTTAGACATGTCCAGAGGAGGGACAGTGGTTTAGGAGGGACAGTGGTTTGGACATGTCCAGAGGAGGGACAGTGGTTTAGACATGTCCAGAGGAGGGACAGTGGTTTAGGAGGGACAGTGGTTTGGACATGTCCAGAGGAGGGACAGTGGTTTGGACATGTCCAGAGGAGGGACAGTGGTTTGGACATGTCCAGAGGAGGGACAGTGGTTTGGACATGTCCAGAGGAGGGACAGTGGTTTGGACATGTCCAGAGGAGGGACAGTGGTTTGGACATGTCCAGAGGAGGGACAGTGGTTTGGACATGTCCAGAGGAGGGACAGTGGTTTGGACATGTCCAGAGGAGGGACAGTGGTTTGGACATGTCCAGAGGAGGGACAGTGGTTTGGACATGTCCAGAGGAGGGACAGTGGTTTGGACATGTCCAGAGGAGGGACAGTGGTTTGGACATGTCCAGAGGAGGGACAGTGGTTTGGACATGTCCAGAGGAGGGACAGTGGTTTGGACATGTCCAGAGGAGGGACAGTGGTTTGGACATGTCCAGAGGAGGGACAGTGGTTTGGACATGTCCAGAGGAGGGACAGTGGGTATATTGGTAGAAGGATGTTAGAAATGCAGCTGCAGGAAAAAGACAAAGAGGAGATATATGGATGCAGTTAGAGAGGACATGGAGGTAGTTGGAGTGAGGACAGAGGATGCAGAGGACAGAGTGAGGTGGAGGAGGATGACTCGCTGTGGCGACCCCTGAAAAGGGAAAAGCCGAAAGAAGAAGAAGCGTTAACATTTAACTTGACCACTGCAGCGTGACAAGCTGTGAACGCTGTATTGTAACATAAAGAGAGGTTTTAATGTTTCCAACGTCATTTTTCTGCTAATTCTGCTCTTTTTTTTTTTTTTTTTTACCTCTGAGCAGTGAGCAGACGGACGAACTGCGTCGTTACGTCATCACGTCATCACGTTGCAGCCTCGTTACGTCATCACGTTGACTGCAGTTTTATGTAGGTATAAGAATACTGTTGTTGGAATACTGAATACTGAATAATACAGAATACTGTATAAGTGTATTGTATAAACTTGAGAATTGTTTTTTAACTTTTTCATATTTTTACATGTACAGGTTTTCAGCTAGTCCAAGAGGTCATTTGGTATTTGGTGAGTCAAACATCCCGCCTTCCTGAAAACAGACAGATGGATTCTTTACTGACTGAGGTCCACGCTTTATCCATCCATCCATGCATTCATCCATCCATCAAACATCCATCCATCAAACATCCATCCATCCATCATCCATCAAACATCCTACCTTCCTAAACCCAGACATATGGATTCTTTACTGACTGAGGTCCAAGCTTTATCCATCCATCCATCTATCAAACATCCATCCATCCATCAAACATCCATCCATCCATCCATCAAACATCCATCCATCCATCCATCAAACATATATCCATCCATCAAACATCCATCCATCCATCAAACATCCTGCCTTACTGAACCCAGACAGATGGATTATTTACTGACTGAGGTCCACGCTTTATCCATCCATACATCCATCCATCCATCAAACATCCACACATCCATCCATCCATCCATCCATCAAACATCATCCATCCATCATCAAACATCCTGCCTTCCTGAACCCAGACATATGGATTCTTTACTGACTGAGGTCCACGCTTTATCCATCCATCCATGCATTCATCCATCCATCAAACATCCATCCATCAAACATCCATCCATCCATCATCCATCAAACATCCTACCTTCCTAAACCCAGACATATGGATTCTTTACTGACTGAGGTCCAAGCTTTATCCATCCATCCATCTATCAAACATCCATCCATCCATCAAACATCCATCCATCCATCCATCAAACATCCATCCATCCATCAAACATATATCCATCCATCAAACATCCATCCATCCATCAAACATCCTGCCTTACTGAACCCAGACAGATGGATTATTTACTGACTGAGGTCCACGCTTTATCCATCCATACATCCATCCATCCATCAAACATCCACACATCCATCCATCCATCCATCCATCAAACATCATCCATCCATCATCAAACATCCTGCCTTCCTGAACCCAGACATATGGATTCTTTACTGACTGAGGTCCACGCTTTATCCATCCATCCATGCATTCATCCATCCATCAAACATCCATCCATCAAACATCCATCCATCCATCATCCATCAAACATCCTACCTTCCTAAACCCAGACATATGGATTCTTTACTGACTGAGGTCCAAGCTTTATCCATCCA
>JBBPBX010087003.1:0-14789 GCA_038048925.1 Garcialebias charrua
TATATATATATGTGTGTGTATATACATATACATATATGTGTGTGTATATATATATATATATACATACATACATATGTACACATACATACATACATATACACATACATGCCTATTATATATATATATATATATATATATGTGTGTGTGTGTACTGTACATATATATACACACACACATATGTGTACATATATATGTATATACATATGTGTGTGTGTATATATACATATATGTGTGTGTGTATATATATATATATACACTTATATGTGTGTATATACTGTATATATACACATATATATATAGACATGCATGCATATATACACATATACGTTACATACGTATATATATTTATACATATACACAATACAGTATACAATATATATACATATATATACATATATACATGCATACATATATACACATATACGTTACATACGTATATATATTTATACATATACACACATATATACAGTATATATACATGTATATATTTTTATATATACAGTATATACACACATTGATGATGGTGGAGTACACTACTTTGGACAAGTGGCATGTGTCCTAAAAAATCTGCGCTCCTCCATTGTCCCAGTTGATCAACAAGTGTGTTCCAAACTCTAAAACATTTGTAATATACTGTAAACTTAACAATATGTAATCAATCAATTCCAATCAAAATATCAAAGCATCTTTATTTGAATACTGTAAATGTTACATGTCAATGAAATTGTAACAGTTTAAAAAAAATGAAAGACTGGTGTTATTTGTAGAAACAGAAAAACATATTACTAAATCTGCAGTTGCGGGTGAAAAAGAAAATAGTGGATTGGATTTCCTGGAAGACTGAATCTCCGCCCTCCGACCTAGGAATAGAGCTTTGGAGCACACGTCACTGTGTGGGCGGGTGTCGGGGGCGTGTCGGGGCGTTCCGGTCTCGACCGCCATGTTTGTTGTCTTCAGAAAAAATAAAAGAAATTCAGGAGATTTCTTGCGTCACGGTTCTGAAAAGCAGGCAAAATAAAGTGGACTGTATCCTAATAAGCTTCTCCCAGGTGAGAAAAAAAAACTACATGGAAAAAATCGGTATAATTGGAAATGTTGCCCGTTTGAAATAAATAAATAAATGGAGCAGAGACCCGGAGTAATACTTGCCTCCACTGACATTCCCTTCACAGTCATTTTAGCAGAATATTTTTTTATAATTACAATTCACTGGGAGAGCTGGTCCAATCTATGAACAGCTGGGTAGATGATTTGGACATTTTTAAAGCCCCCAGATTGTAAATATGTTGAAGGTACGTTGTATTTGGATCCTTAATTGTACATAAATTATTAATTTACATTTCTTTCAGAATCAAACAACCTTCTGTATGCTAGGAGTATTAAAAACTGAGAACACTTGATTTTTAAAGTATGTTTTTTAACTAAATTACAAAGGTCCAAGTTGAAAATTACCTTATTTTTAATGACTTGAGCATGTCTAATAACATGTAGACTTCAAATCTTGATTAGATTACTATAATCACTATATACAGTATATGTATTAAGATGCATATATATACTGTATATTATAGATTGTCTTTTCATTCACCATTTTAATTGTGTTCACAGGTTCTGCTCTGACTCTGAGCCACCAGAACACCGTGGGTCATGCTGAGTAACAGTGTGTCTACACACAGAAATAAAATGGTGTGTGAATCATCAAAACACCTACATTAAAATACAGCGAGCAGTAAAAAAAATCTTAAAGTTAAAGCATGTGGTTTCATCATAAACACCAACTCCTGAACTTGGAGCATCTCCTGATGGACTCAGTGTGATCGCTGCTGCCTGGAGAAAGTTCCCTCACAGATACAAGACATGCAGCATCCAGCAGCTGGAGGCAGGAGATGAAGTTCACCTGCAGAAGCATCACCCACTCTGCACAGGTGCATAATCAAACCACTGTGACCTTGTGTGGACCACACAGACATGGCTGGACGTCTACAGAAAGCATGAAGCTTCCTAAAGATATTTCTCAGAGCTTGTACTTCAAGGGAGACATAATTATGTAAAACATGCTGTTGACTTATATTTGCACATTTTTGTGTGTTTTCTATAAAATGTATTAACTCACACGTTCATCACATTTACTGGAAATGTTTAATTACATCAAATGTTTACTTCAAAATGGATCTGTTTCATTTCAAATTCAAACAATGACAACAATACGGCAAAGCAATGAAGTCCTGTATAGTACCTGACTTTTTTGTGTCTCCCCTAAGAAATTCTTTGTCTAGCTGTTTTTTATTCAGCTCTGACCTGAGCTCCCTGTTTTCCTGTAAGAGACGATTAATTTCTGCTCTTCTTTGTTCGCACAACTGACATTCTGTTTGTCGCCTTTTTGCTGCTGGTTCATCTTCCTCCTCCCCATCTGCAGCGACAGTGATGTCCTCTCGTGGGGTTTCCACCGCAGACTCCACAACTTGCTCATGCTCCTCTCCAGCAGCCTCCACCACCTGTTGGTGCTCATCTCCTGCTGCCTCCACCACTGGTTGTTGCACATCTCCTGCTGCCTCCACCACTGGTTGTTGCACATCTCCTGCAGCCTCCACTGCTTGTTGATTTTGCCTTTCCATCACTTCCTGGCCTTCATCTTCCCCTTGTTTTCTGCTGTAACGTCTCTTTAATGGACGAGCATGTCGGTCTGATGTTGACACTTTCACCTCGGAGTGTCCCAAGTGCAGTGTTGGAGCCCAGTCGGGATTTGACTTATCCATCTCATAAGAAGATTTGCCTTGAAGAGAACGCAGATCAGGAATATAATTATAATAATAATAATAATAATAATGAATTCAATTTATAATGCACTTTTCATTAATGAAAATCTCAAAGTGCTACAAGTGCTAATTATTGCCAGAAAACATTACTGTCATCCATCTGGTATATTATTTTTTTAGTTGAAATTACTGAAGTTCCATTGGTAGATTACCTTATTTTAATGGTGATGTATAAATGTCATAACAATGTACTACCCTTAAATATTCAGACACATTTTGTTAAAAGATGAAGCGCTTTAATGTGTAATATGTTGAAATTTGAAAATTGAGATGAGTTACTCATTTTTTGTTACTTATAGATTATTCTTTGAATAGATTGTTTGGAAAAGGGGCAGATATAATAAGATAGTTTCTTCTTTCTGCTGCCTTTCATTTTATATTTTCTTTTTTTTGTCTTTGTTGGGTATTTATTTTGATAAAATGAATAAAGAAATAAATTAATAATAAAAAACAATATGCTACAGTCAATGTGACAACACAATCAACTTTAAACAGTTTATTTTAAAATAACACAGATGTCCGACCTAAACTTGGTTGACCCACTATGCACTGAACTCGACCAAAACATGATACACCTTGACAAAATGGCACAACTCCAGTAAACTGATTTAAAATACTCACCTGAATGGAAATGTCTGGAACAAACAAGCATGTATCTTGTGATGGTGGAGAACGTTACATCAGGACGTCTCACTGCTGATATCCATGCCTCCTTTTTGTTATGGCCGACACAAGCTCGCCCTCGCGTTGTTTCCAGGTAGGGAAACTATAAAACGAGAGTCCGTTTTCTATTTTTTTACCTTTTCTGTCGTGTGAACGGACATTGCATCCTATTACACAGCAATTTAGGACCATTGCTAAGCTGTTGAAACCTGATTCGAACAAAATACGAGCAAGACAGGAAAAATGGCGGATCGACAAAAAACTACAAAAAAAAACTACCCACAATGCTGTGCGCGGTGGACCAGTGACGTCACGCTCCAAAGCTCTATACGCCCCCTGACCAATCAGTGACCACACTGTGCTGATGTCATAACTCGACCCTACAAGAACCAGACCTATGTACCTCAGTGAGGCAGGCACCAAAATAGGTCTGGTTTCACGTGAACAGGCCCCTGTGGGTACACTCCATAACTAGTTGTTAACTAGTTACGAAGGAGACCGAACGAGCGTGAACAGGCCCTGTGGATAAAGGGCATAATTTAGGTCTGATGCTGTATCAGACTTACCTTCATGTCGAGCTGCTCATACCTGCGCACTGTGACAAGCCCAGAGCTCTGCCCGGTGTGACATCACAGATGGTGCATTCGGGTGTAATCAGATTTCCCATGATTAAACATGGCTTGAAGTTCAAAATCACATTTAAAGCAAAATTAAAGTGATTTATCATTTTGTTTGCATAAAGGAACATATTTAAATGATAATATATACAGTATATATATTTTGAGCAATTTTATGAATAGTAAAAAAATCATGTCGGTGGACCTTTAAGTATCTGGATTAGATAGAAAGCAGCTATAAGTACAGTCCTTTGACCATTTAACTCATCTGTCTGTGCAGAAGAAGACAGAAGCTGACTGAAGACAATGTTGAGAACAAAACCAGCTGATTTCTGCTCAACAATCACTCTAACATCTGTCATTCTCATGCCTCAACCTCCTGAGGTCAACACAAACACTCCGGGCAGCCTATTGGTTTCACCTGACACATCGTATGAACCCACCAGGAACAGGGCAGGAAGTTGTTGCGGGTCATTTGGACCCGGGCCCAACATCACTTGTCTTTATTTCTCCTGTTTGTCCTTTGGTTTTCCCACAATTGTTTGTCAGCAGGAAGCTGAAGCCGGCTGAACACGAGGGAACCTGACCATCTGTAGGGTGAACACACAAATCCCACACACACTCCAGATCTGAGCTACGACGACTCAGGATACTAGTTGTAGCAGTGATAATTTCTCCAAAACCTGTATTTATGAATAATTTCATCCCCTCACTGAGGACTGTACCTGATTTCTGACCACATGTTCAGTCACACAGCCTGGAGCGGATCAAACAGCTCAACTCTCTTACATGCAGACACTAAACCAGCTGATGGTGAGAAACCAAAAGCTTTGACAGAGTCCGGTTCTGTGGTGGCAGGTGAAAAACAAAACAATGGGCAGGATGTGAAGAAGAAGAGGGAGCGAAAACAGTTTAAATGAGACGTTTCCTGCTTGTTTGTGTCCAGGATGGTGAGAAACCAAAAGCTTTGACAGAGTCCGGTTCTGTGGTGGCAGGTGAAAAACAAAACAATGGGCAGGATGTGAAGAAGAAGAGGGAGCGAAAACAGTTTAAATGAGACGTTTCCTGCTTGTTTGTGTCCAGGCTGTGACACATCGTCATTGTTTAGGTGGCGTGCTCTTGTGCACTCACGCTAAAATCAAACGGAGCAACGTTAAGAGTCCTACCATGCACACAGGAGAAATAAAACTGAATTCAATGCCACTGGTATGTCAACAAATGGGAACTCGGCTAAAATTAGGGAATTAAAGTACAAACACAAGAAAACTAACCAGAACGTTTGCACTTATACAATCTTATTTCATGATGTCACAACGAGTTGAACAGCGTCAGTTGAGTTTAACAAGAAACAAAGTTAAACCTGCTCGTTGGGCCCTCCAGCAGTGTTTTGGGTGCAGAGAAGCAAACTCTTTCACTCATCTCCACTTCTAAATAGAATAGAATAGAATAGAATATATCTTTATTGGCATATTTGCACCAAGGTACAAAGTTTTGCAATTGGCGCGCGCACCATCCTAAGAGGGACGTACGCACGGAAGCCGCAGCAGTATAAAACCGCACCACCAACAATTAGATATGGAAAAAGGAACATACAGTCGGATAATCATTGGTATTCAAAAAAAGAATCTATCACATTTTGTCTTAGGACATTCTATGATAAAGTCAAAAAAACTACCAGCTTTAGCACGAATAAGACAAGACATGTTGCATTTCATGGCAAGCAGGGAGATAGTCCGTGAGTAATCATTTCAGATAAGCACAGTCTGTAGATGGCCTCAGCTCGGCTCCATCTGAATGCACACGGAGACCTCTGGGGGGAGGGGGGCAGCAAGTTCTCAACAGCTTTCGACTCTCAAGGAGAAGTTTGCAGTCAGCCTTCTTTTCAAGGTTGTTCAGAGTCCCGATTAGATTAGTCGCTTTATTTATTTTCAGGCCAGGCTACAGTGTACTTTTGACTGCAGCCTTGAAGTCCAGGTGCTGTTCAGGTCCAAATCGCCGAATCATGTGAGTTCCGAGCTACAAATCCTCATCTGTGCCCTGATGGGTCGGCTGTAAACGAGTCCCAAAACGCACCGCAGGTCCGCGGCTGTCCACCGCTGCTCCCATCGTGCGGTTCAGCTCGTAAAACAGCTGGGTCGTTGAGGTCATAGCCCGGATCAGAGAATCTTGTTGAGCAGGAAGTCTCGCCAGCGCGTTGATCGCCGCAGCAGCCTCCCTCAGCTCCCAGTAGCAGAAACCTCCGCCAATCCCAAAAAGCAGAGCAGCTGCCACCAATATGCCAAAAATCCACAAATCTTCAACGTCCTCGACAGAAAGAACGGTCAGACACATTGGCTTCCACTCGCTCCAAGAGTCCATATTGTATCCCACCACATGTGTGTCGAAGGGCAAGCCGGTTCTCCTGGTCCGGTGCGCTTCGTGGAAAAAAAAATTATTGATAGAGGAAACAGCCCACGCAATTAAATCCATTTCTAATTGGTTCGAGTGAGCGCTGAAGAGTTACAGACGAGACAAAATGCAAAAGCAGGGAGGAGGAAAACTAAGGGAGGAGAGGAGCAAAAAGAGATGCGACCTGCTTTGCCAAGATCTTGCCAAAATCTTTTGGAAACCTGGCAAAAACCATTGCAGATATGTTCCTGTTTTTGATTTTGTACATCTACCTTGTGGTGTTTTGCTAGTTTTGATACTTTGCATTTCACTTTCTATTTCTCTCCTACGTTTTTTTTTCTGTTTTTTGTTGTTTAAGGAAATTCCACCATTGCTGTTCATCATTCTTTAGTTTGTAGCAGGTCGCTTTTGTAAATGAGCCCTCGAGGCTCAATGAGATTTACCTGACTAAATAAAGGTTGAATGAAAATGAAAAAGTGCCGGAAGTTAGTTAAAGACATCAACTCTGGCTTTTAGAGGTTAAAACTTTATTCAGACATTTGCAAGTGTGGTTCGGTGGACGATAGCACGGTGGCTCAGTTGGTAGAGCTGGTGCCTCTCAGCGAGCAGGTCGTCCAGCTTCAAATCCCGGTCCGGGGGCCTTCCTGGGTGGAGTTTGCATGTTCTCTCCGTGCATGCGTGGGTTTTCTCCAGGTACTCCAGTTTCCTCCCACAGATCAAAAACATCCATTAGACTGATTGGTAACTCTAAATTGTCTCTAGGTGAGAGAGAGAGTGAATGGTTGTTTGTCTCGTTTGTCTCTATGTGTCTCTGTGATGGACTGGAGACCTGTCCAGAGTGTCCCCCACCTCTCACACAGTGATGGCTTTACATGTCATGGGCACTAGTGAATCCCACAACCCGAAAAGGAAGAAGTGGATAAAGATAATGAATGAATGGATGGTTGGTTCTATGAAAATGTTACCAACAATTATCTTACCTGTTGTAGATAGCTCTGTGAACACACAGCTTGGAGAAATTTAGCTTAATTCAAACAGTTCTGACAAGGCACCAGCCATCTTTAGACAACCTCCATGTTCGAAACATCACAGCAGGTGTCTGAACATCCATCTTGTTTGAGTGACAGATTCAAGGAGGTGGGAGTGCATCAAGGATCAGCTCTGAGCCCCTTCTTGTTTGCTCTGGTGATGGACCGACTAACAGAGGAGGTCAGGCAGGAATCCCCATACTATGATGTTTGCAGATGACATTGTGATATGCAGGGGCGTAACTTTAGGTCTAACATTGGGGGGGTTGTGATTAACAATAAACACGAAAAAATTGTCCACTATACGCTTCAGTGTTTAATACGCGTCATCTCTTCTTCTTCTTCTTCTTCGATGGTGTTTACTGGCAGTTTACAAACTCAGTGCATTACCGCCATCAACCGGACGGAGATGTAATTCAAGAGTCTACTTTCAACAAAAAATAAATAAATTAATTAATTAATTAATTAAAATAAAATTAAATCCTTTCAGCTAATTTTGTAACTTTCAAATATTTAACAAATGCTTTAGTTATAACCTGTGACTGATTTTTCTTCAATAAAGTAACCATTGTCACCGAACTCCCCATTACCCTTTCCAGTGCCTTCCTCTCTTTATTATATTTCTTACAATAAATCAACACATGTTCCACTCCTTCCAGTACCCCACAATTAGAGCAGTCACCTGATGGATGTTTTCCTATTATCTTTAGACCACTATTTAATGTAGTGTGCCCAATCCTCAACTTAATCCATACTTCCTCTCTCCTAGACATTAAACTACTATCGTCACTTAGGAGTACCTCCTTCTGTATGTTATGTAAATGTCTTCCTCTTTCCTCTAAATCCCACCTCTCCTGCCACATATCATTTATTTTATCTTTAACAATTATTTTTATTTCTGCTTTACTTAATGGGACATCATATTCAATTTCTCTTGCTGTATACGCGTCATCTCCACGCGACGCGTCAGCTTTGTCCTGATCAAGATGGCGGCGACAGGACCCAGCTAGTACGAAGAACTTCACAAAGAAACACGGTAAAAACAATTATTTCTTTGCGAGAAAAAATATATTACTAAGCTGACTTTATAGAAGACGTGTTCTTGAGTTTAACTAAATGTTCAAATCGGCTGGATTTAAAAAAAAAAGTTCGCTGATTTTTATGCAGGCGCCAGGCGGGTCAAACCGGACGCTTTCTTTCTTTAAATTTAGCTAAATAAACGCTTAAAAATATACAGTATTTCTTCGCTGACTTATGGGTGATAGTAGACGTACTCCTGAGTTTGACGAAATGTTCAAATCAGCTGGATTTAAAAAAAAAAGTTCGCTGAATTTTATGCAGGCGCCAGGCGGGTCAAACCGGAGCTTTGTTTCTTTAAATTTAGTTAAATAAACGCTTAAAAAATATATTTCTTACCTCACTACAGCAGACGGGCTCCTGAGCTGAACCAAATGTGAAATCAGCTTGATTTAAAAATCCGCGGTGTGGTTTATGAGTGGTATCTTGCAAACAAAAACAGCGAACCTCACAGCTAATAGCAGCTACATCCATAGCAAGGGGCGGGCAGCGACAGAGTCAGTCCGACCAAAGGAGGCCTTTTTCGAACACATGCATGTAGAAACTTCTGGGCAACTTCATGAGCAGCTCCGTGACTCACGTGACTTCCTGTAGCCGGTGAGATGGGTGATACCAAATTATTTGCAGGGGAGGGGGTCAGTCCTCAGGGAGTTTGTTAAAAACATGCAGCAATTTTACTAAAAAATTTGAATGAATAAAGAAAATCAATTATTGATGTAAGATATGTATAATGACGAAATGATTTCATTTTATTGGGGGGGTTAAATGACCGGATCAAATTATTGGGGGGGTCAAAACCCCCCTAACCCCCGTGTAAATTACGCCTATGGTGATATGTGGTGAGAACAGGGAACAGGTGGAAGAGAACTTGGAGAGGTGGAGGTATGCTTGAAAGAAGAGGAATGAAAGTCAGCCGTAGTAAGACAGAGTACATGTGTGTGAATGAGAGGGAGGCCAGTGGAACAGTGAGGCTACAAGGAGCAGAGGTCACAAAGGTGCAGGACTTCAAGTACTTGGGGTCCACTGTCCAGGAAAATGGGGAATGTGGTAAAGAGGTGAAGAAGAGAGTCCAGGCAGGATGGAGTGGATGGAGAAAAGTTTCAGGAGTGATTTGTGACAAAAAGGTGTCAGCAAAGGTCAAAGGAAAAGTTTACAAGACAGTGGTGAGACCAGCTATGTTGTATGGTCTGGAGACAGAGACATGGACAAAAAGACAGGAGAAAGAACTGGAAGTAGCAGAAATGAAGATGCTGAGGTTCTCCTTAGGAGTGACAAGGATGGATAAGATCAGGAATGAGATCATCAGAGGTACAGCACATGTTGAACAACTGGGAGATAAAGTTAGGGAGGCCAGACTGAGATGGTTAGAGCAGTCATCCTCCAATGCAAGAGTTAGTGACAAGAACCAGGTTTTGGGATTCGAACCAGATGACAGACAACAGAAGGTTTATTAAAGGGGACCAAATATTGGTTTTATAAATTTTTATGGTATGTCTGTGGGCTATCCAGACCATGTTCATTCAATTTAATGCACAAAATAATTCTTAGATAATAAAATATCCCCTTTCTAGTTGTGCCTTTTCTGACTTCCGTTCTGAACGAGCTGTTTATGATAAGGCCACGCCCTTCAAAAATCTGTTTACATTAACTCCGCCCTCCAAAGGGGACCCTGAGTCAGACCCAGAGGCAGACGCCATTTTGGGCAGGGCAAATGAGGCGCTGACGCGTCGCGTAGGCCGCTGAGAAACATCCATAAGTTCACCCTCCATGTTAAAAACTCTTCGTCTTGACTCTTTGAAAACAAGCAATAAGGCTGCAGAGTAACACACTGGCTGCTAACTGCTATACACGCGCTTTTTTCACGGACCACATCAAGCGCGGACCGGATATGGTCCGCGAGCAGTCGTCCGGTTGATTTAAGAGCCCGTAAATGAGTTTTTTCGTTGATAGATAATTAGTTATTAGCGGTACTGCATTTTAACAACAACGAAACATCGAACTCTAGGAGCCATTGTGCTGACATGAACTCAGGAAAAACAACCTTTTATACTGAAGTGGGTGGAGCATCACCAGGGGTTGCTAGGTGTGGGGCTGGGGTGGGTTGTCCTACGGCTTGTGACATCACAAGCCGCAGGATTTGAAAACGAGACATTTATATCACTGAAAAATAAATATACTTAGAGTAAATATACCACTGGGTGCATTTTTTTGGTCCTAGGACTGTTTTTTTTAAGAAATACTGTACATACCCAAAGTTGAGTAAAAAAAAAACATTAAAAAGTGAATTTTGCATCTGTGGTCCCCTTTAATAATCTGCTTCTAGTGGATGTCTGAGTCCTTGGGCCGGCACAATCTGAAGAGGCAGGAGTTAATGAGCAGGAGTTCTGTGGTAAAGTTCAGTTTGTTCTGATGACAGTCACCAACCTTCACTGACAGGTGAGGGAGGGATTCCTTGAAGTAGTTGGTTGTGGTGATGTCACCGGTGGTGAAGACGAGCTGACTTTGAGACAGAGCAGAGCAGTGAACAGTAGGGATCCAAACAGCAGGTCCAGAGGGAGAGGCGAGGGTCATACGTGGATGGTCAGAGGTCCGAAGCCAAACTTGAGACAAGATCCAGAAGCCATGGTCGTAATAGAAGAAGCAGAGGTCATTACTGTGAGCAGAACAGATAATGCAAGACAGACAGGGAACAAGCAAGGTGAGGACTTTGTGAAGCAGGTGTGAGGTCATAACCAGGAAGACAAATGAGACTGTGGCATGAGCGCTGGACATTTAGTCACTGAGGCTTTCAGTAGTCTGGCACTGGAGGACTGAGAACCTGAAGCTTAAATAGGGCAGGGAACAGACGAACGGCATGAGGACTGGTTGCAGTGGAGGTAACAATAGAGTGTAAGGAACAGGCAGAGTTGAAGGATGGGTGGTAGGCAAGATGGAGCTTGGCAGCATAAACAAGGCATGTGGGACAGAAACTATGGGAGGCTGGGGCAGAAACGTGACAGTTGGGGGTTCGATTCCACCAGCAGTCACATGCAGAAGTGTCCCTGGGCAAGGCACTGAACCCCTCATTGCGTGTCCCATAGGAGCATTAACACTGGAAATCCCAGGATATTTAAATCAGTACAATCTTTACCAGAGCCCAGCCAAATGGCTCTTTTTTTTTAGGAATTTGTAATCCTTGAGTAAGCATGCCTGGAGACTTTTTCCAACTATGTAAATGTGAAGGCTTTTGTAGTAGGAGAATGCATTTGGGGGGGATATGCTGGGGGACTTGTGTCCATTGTTTGCGAAAGAATGGCAAACATTCCAATCTAATTGGCTTGGCTGATGGCTCTTGTAACAGATTCACATGTGGAAAATGTTATGCAAAGACAGGTTGTGTTCTGACATACTGTAAATTAGGGATGCACCGATCCACATTTCTCACTTCCGATCCGATACCGATACTTATTAACTCAGTATCGACCGATACCGATACTTTTCCGATCCGATACTGTTCAGGTATGTGACTCTGTATAATGAAAGTTTTGCACCCAAACTATTCATTTTAACATTGTGTGAGATAAACCCAATGAATACACCTTTAACACTAGCAGTACCACATGTGAGCCATTTGGATATTCTAACTATAGTTCCCATGGGAGTTAGTCAAATGGCTCATTGAATTAGCATTTTTGCAGCCATTGGTATGTATATGAGGCCATTCTGTTGGTGTGGATGAGGCCTTGGGGGCATATTTATACATCAGAGTCAGAGAGTCAGAGAGTCTTTATCGTCATTTGCACCACATGTAGTACATGTGATGAAAACGAGAGTATGTACACAGGATCGTGTATATAAATATATAATATATATATATAGTATATATATAGTGTATATATATATATATATATATATATACATACCAAGGGCGTAGATTTCATCTCATTATTGGGGGGGACCATAAACAGGGAAATTTTTTAAGAGCAATTTTGGGGGGGTCGGCAAAGTTACAGTGAAATGTAATGCAAAATGTACAGAGGGAAGTTTATCCAAACTGCATGCATATACTATGCAGAATAATCAGCAATAATATTGATTTAAATGGCATGTATTTAGTAGTCTTAATACTACTATTAATCAGTACAATAGTGACACTCATTACTCTTATAAAAAATTAATGTGTTCAATCTTTGCCACTTGTCAAAATGACAAGTGGCAAAATGAGAATTTTGCAAAATAGGTCCCCTCTAAATATTGTTTAAATTTCAGTTTGGCTTGTATTCATAGATTGCTGTGGTCAGTGTCACTGATAATCTGGTACAACACCTTCCCAAAATCTTAAAGCTTAAAAAGAAAACAGTTTTCAAGGAGAAGAAATACTTTAATGCAGGGGTCACCAAACTTTTTGAGACTGAGAGCTACTTCAGTGGGACCAAGAGGCACAAAGGTCCACTTGTTCGTTCCAAACAAATTTGCATGGTTCAACTTTAATCATAGTATTAATAATAATACATTTACATACATGTGAATATATGACTGCCTGATCACATCTGATCTGGTCTGTATTATTAAAGACTCCACACAATGATTTAGCTTGGTAAATATGATCAATTATTATTGATAATTACCAGTAGTGATTAGAACTCTCAATCAAGAACTTGAGTCCTCAGTTTGAATAATTTTTTGGCTCTTCTGTGCAAATGTAAATTGTTCTTAGCTTTGACTGGGAGTGTGGATGGTTGTTTGTCTCTTTGTCTGTCTCTGTGACAGACTGGTGACCTGTCCTGGGTGTCTCTGGGACAGACTGGAGACCTGTCCTGGGTGTCTCTGGGACAGACTGGAGACCTGTCCTGGGTGTCTCTGGTGACCTGTCCTGGGTGTCCCTGCCTTCACACGGCCGTGGTGTAGTGGTAATGGCAGTCGTCTCCCGATCGGAAAGTTGGCGGTTCGACTCCCGGGACCCGCACCATGTGTCGTTGTGTCCTTGGGCAAGACACTTAACCCTGAGTTGCTCCCGGTAGGACTGGAAAGCACCTTGCATGGTAGTCTGCCGCCACCGGTTTATGAATGTGTGTAGCATTCAATATATGTGTAGCACTTTGAGATTTTCAGTAATGAAAAGTGCGTTATAAATTGAATTAATTATTATTATTATTATTATTCACACAAAAGCAGCTGAGATTGGTTCCAGTCCTAAACAAGGGGGCATAATGGATTACTTATTAACTGATATTTAAATATAAAACACTATTTCTTTTATGTTTAACTCAATCTGTAACATTTGAAATTCATTGTATTTTATAAATATTTTCTTAACTGTTTTGTAGAAATGAACACGTTTGTAACATTCATTCAAAATATGCCTTTTAACTATTAACAAATCTGTAGCATTTTTTAAGAAACTATTAAGAATAAAATCTTCCAGTTGCAGATACAAAATATCAATAATGTAATTGTAATATAATAAACAGTGACTTTTTTTATCAACCATGCAACATAAGTATTGATCCTTAACATTTTTTATAATAATTTATTTAGAAAGCCCTTTAAAACAACCACAGCTGCAACAAAGTGCTACACATATAAAATCATTTTAACTAATCATCACATCTTCTCTACTCTTTTTAAATTATTTATCTTTCACATATTTTATCATTACTTCTTTCAAGAGCTCCACACCTGAAAATATGATGAATGTGAATCCATCCTGCTCAAAGCTGCGCTGACATTCTTCTGTCTGTTGTGAGCCAGTTAGCATTGAAGCTAGCGTGTTAGCTGATGAAGTGTCGCTCCTCGTTGCGTTTTGCTGTTGCTACAGCCACTAATGAGACACAGACACACTTGTCTTTCAACACTGTAAAAGACCTTTTCCTCCCAGTCACTGTCACCAATGTTTTAAGTAGCTACTTACTGGAAGTTAATAGTTTGTGCTGCAGCTCACTCCCACCCAGCGGCTCCGCGCCGGAGCCTGTGACTCCGGTGCTTTTGTTGTTCCTTGTAAACATTGGACTAAACCATTTGCCAACAGAGAAGGGGGGGGGGCAAAATTTCCTTTTTTTTTCTTAGAATAATGGCGGATTTCTCTCTTTTTTTGCCTTTTTATATTTATATTGTTTAAAGACACGGTTTCCTTTATTGAATTATTGGGGGGGACAGATCTATATTTCCCCAAGATTGGGGGGGTCCGGACCCCCCCGACCCCCCCAGGATCTACGCCTATG
>JBBPBX010087005.1:0-14789 GCA_038048925.1 Garcialebias charrua
TAATTTGGATGAATACCTCTGCTGTAGAGTTTAATGCAGCTGAAGTGAAAGACTGTAAGGAGCTATGGAGCCTGAAGTGTCCAGTCTCTGTAAGGAAGTGACTGAACTCAAAGATCCAGAGAACTGTTATAAACAAAGATGGAGCCTGAGGGTCAGAGGGATGGAGGAGACGATGGGGGAAACACTCGGCAGGACGTGCTTCAACTCCTGGGGAAAGTTGCTCCAGAATGACGAGATGGATGATTACATCGACACAGTTCATCAGCTGGGGAAGGAGGAGGAAAGTCGACCCGACAAATGATTGTACAGTTTACCAAGCGTCATGTCAGAGATGACATGTGGAAAATGACTAAAAGTCTGCTCTGTGAGTCCACTGGTGTCTGTTTCACAGAGGACCTGACTAAAGAAGACCCACTGGAGGAACTCTGGCTCCAGATCCTGCAGGAGAGGATCGCAGGGACCGGGTCTGTTCCTAGCCAAGATGGCCGCGCTCAGACCAGTAGCAGCTTCATGGGCTTCCAGAACATCCCCAGTTTTTAGTAGTTTTAATAGTGTTTTTGTACCTGACTCTGCGCGTTTTTTGCGGGTGAATTATAGCCGAACTGAGCTGTTGAGAATTGGAGCGGATTTACCACAAGGCACAGCTGAAATCAGCAACGAACTCAAATCAGAACTCGGAAGATTGGATCTGCTTAGATCATCTTTCTGGAAGCAGATGCGCGGAGGAAAGAAGAGAAAGAGATGCTCTCGAGGGAAAAAACGTGGCTGTCGAGCAGGAATCATGACGAGACTACGAGCAGACGCTAAAACCGGTAAACCCCCGATGCCGGCTTTATTTCTGTCTAACGTGCGTTCGCTCGACAACAAGATGGACCTGCTTCGTCTGAGAGTAACAACGTCGGAGGAGATGAGGAGATGTTCGGTGCTTTGTCTCACGGAAACATGGATCAATGAAGACACTCCTGACTCTGTTTACGAGTTGGATAATAAACTATTTTTCAGAACGGACCGGAGCATCGAGACTACGGGGAAAACGCGAGGTGGGGGTGTCTGCATTTACGTTAACAAAGACTGGTGCACGAACTGTGCCGTTATCAGCAGGATCTGCTCAGCTGCTGTGGAGCTTTTAACAATAAGATGTAGGCCACATTACCTCCCCCGCGACTATTCAGCGATAATAATAAGCAATGTTTACATAGCACCCGATGCTAATGCTAAAGTCGCTCAGGAAGAAATTCATGAGTTACTCACTTCGCTGCAGTGTAAATATCCTGAGGGGTTTTTCATTGTTTCCGGGGACTTCAATCACGTGGATTTACGTGCCATCCTTCCAACCTTCAATCAGCACGTTTTCACAGAAACACGAGGAAATAAGACATTAGACCAGGTCTACACGAATGTGAAGGGGGCGTACACGGCGAAGCCACGCCCACCGATCGGGGCTTCCGACCATCGCTCCCTGCTATTGGTCCCTAGACAGCTCCCCCCACTCAGACGTTCGATGCCAGAACAAAGAGTGATAACATCGTGGCGCCAAGATAGTTCCCCCATGCTGAGGGACTGCTTTGAAAACACAAACTGGTCTGTCTTCAAAGAGGCAGCTACGAATGGAAATTCAATTGACCTGGAGCTTTATGCTTCCTCTGTCCTGGGTTACATCAGTACATGTGCTGAAAATGTATCCATAAGAAAGTGTGTTAAATTTTACCCCAATCAAAAACCCTGGCTAAATAAAGATGTCCGCACCCTGCTGGCAGCCAGGGACACTGCATTCAAGTCTAAAGACACTGAGGAGTTGAGAAAGTGCAGGAGAGAACTGGATGATGGCATAAAGAAGGCCAAAGCCGCGTATGCACAGAGGATCGAGGGACAGTTCACCTCACATGATCCACGGAGCATGTGGCAGGGCATCAAATGCTTAACAGACTACAAGGGCAAAAGCAAACAATGCCCCAGGGACCCATCCCTGCCTGATGCCCTCAATAAGTTTTATGCACGTTTTGATGATCCAAACAGACCAACTAGCACCAGACTCACCTCATCACCAGACGAGGAGCACCTCAAAGTGACCGCAGCAGAAGTGAGAGGCAGTCTCAGAAGGATCAACCCTCATAAAGCTACGGGTCCAGACAACATCCCAGGGAAAGTTCTGAAGGAATGTGCGGACCAGCTCTGTGAGGTGCTGGCTGACATCTTCACCACCTCACTTGCACTGGAGTCAGTTCCCACCTGCCTGAAGACCGCCACCATCATCCCAGTCCCAAAAAGCTCCACAGTGACTGGTCTGAATGACTATAGACCGGTGGCCCTCACCCCGATAGTCGCTAAATGTTTTGAGAAACTGGTCATGTCCCACATCAAGACAGCCGTCAACATCAACGAGGACCCTCATCAATATGCATATCGTGAGAACCGATCAACAGAGGACGCCATCTCCTCCGTGGTCCACACTGCTCTCACCCACCTGGATCAGAAGGACTCATACGTGCGTCTGCTCTTTGTGGACTTCACATCTGCCTTCAACACCATGATCCCCCAAACTCTGATAGACAAACTATCCACACTTGGACTAAGCCCCTCTATTTGTAACTGGGTCTTAGACTTCTTAACAGACAGACCACAGTCCGTGAAGATCCACAACTTCTCCTCCTCCACCATCACCCTCAGCACTGGCTCTCCTCAGGGATGTGTGCTGAGCCCTCTTCTGTTCACTCTGCTCACATATGATTGTATAGCCACACATCCAGGCTGTCATATTGTTAAGTTTGCAGATGATACAGCTGTGGTGGGATGCATCACAGATAATGATGAATCCAGCTACAGACAGGAGGTGGAACATCTGGAGAGCTGGTGCAAAGAGAACAACCTTCACATGAATGTGAAGAAGACGAAGGAGATGATTGTGGACTTCAGAAGGAACAAACACACCCACACCCCACTGTATATAGGTGGATCTGCGGTGGAGGTGGTCTCCAGCTACAAATACCTGGGTGTACACTTGAATGATAACCTCAGCTGGAGCAATAACACCACCAGCCTGATCAAGAAAGGTCATCAGAGACTCTACTTCCTCAGACGGCTGAGACGAGCCGGTCTGAGAAGCCCAGTCCTCACCTCGTTCTACAGGTGTGCAGTGGAGAGCGTCCTGTGCTCCAGCATCAACGTGTGGCATGGAGGCTGCACAGTTGCAGAGAGAAAAGCTCTGCAGAGAGTGGTGAAGGCTGCACAGAAGTCTGTGGGAGTCAGTCTCCCCACCATCACAGACATTTACACCTCCAGATGCAGAAAAAGAGCCACCTGCATCATGAAAGACCTCACTCACCCAGCACACTCACTCTTTGCACCACTCCCCTCGGGACGGAGGTTGAGGAGCATCAAATGTAGAACCACTAGACTGAGAAACAGCTTCTACCCTGAGGCTGTCAGACTCATGAATAAATAAATAATAAGAATAAACACTGCAAAATGTCACATCATACTGATACTGTACTGATCTGTTTCTTGTTGCTGCGTTCATCTGTGACCATCTGCTCATGTTCGTGCTGCTGTTTATAATGATGTTTTTCTACTACATTAGGGCTTAGTGTATTACTAGCTGATGTGATGTCTCTCTTAGTTAATCCTAGATGTTATTATTGTATTTCTCTTGCATTTGTTGTTGGATGTAACTGGGACCCTGTGTACATAATCTCGTTTTCAACACATGTACTACATGCGGTGCAAATGACAATAAATTCTCTCTGACTCTGACTCTCTGACTCTGTTCGGACATATAAACACCCGTCACATCTGTGCCCAGGACTAAACGTTCTGAAGGTATTTTCTACAGATGTTATCGTCAATAAGTTAGAACAAGGTTGTATTCATTTCTTTGGTTTTGAACCTAGAGCAAGGGTCATCAACATGGTGCCCGCGGGCACCCGGGTGCCCCCAAGGACCATTTGAGGTGACCTGTTCTAAAAATAGCACAACTCACTACTGCATTTATGTCATTTTATTCAGTTGTTATTCTTTTTTTGTATTTATATATATTTAAAAATGTCTATCTTAAAAATATGTTCTTAAAAATATGTTTATTACGGTATACATTTTTTTCAATTCACGCTTTGTTATTTCCGAAGAGGTTATCAAACTGGTGCCCTCTGTAAGACTCCACGAAGTAGCTCTCAGTTTCAAAAAGGGTGGTGACCCCTGTTCTAGAGGGACGTTCACTCTATTCTTTTTCTATTAAAAAAAGGGGGGAAGTTACTTTTCAAAATAGTTTGAGTCTTCTGATACGTATTTTCTTAAACTGTTTCTGTTCAAACAGCACCAACGCTTGAAACAAATCTGTTTTTTATTCATTTGAATGCAAGAGGTCTGGACAATGTGAAGAGAAAAGCTTTATTTTCATTTTGCAAAGAGCAAAAAGCACACGGCACGTTTCTGCAGGAAACCTGCTCACATTACTCAAACACCACCTGCTGTTGTATTACTACCTGGAAATACTTATTCACATTCGTCCTGCTGCACCTTTATATTCTATAACAGGGGTCTGCAACCTGTGGCTCTTGAGCCACATGCGGCTCTTTCAAGCTTTGACCAAAACTAACACAAAACTGAATTTTATTGGTTGTTATACAAACAACAAAAAAGGACTAGTAGTTTTAGCAGCTTTCTTGTCATTTCTTTTGCAAATATGTGAATACTGCAACAAGTACAAGGAGTAAAACATACCTACTTTAATCTAAAAATGTTAATTCTGCTCCTCTGGACATTCAAAAAAATAAACTTAACAAACAAAAAAAATTGGAGAAACGTTTCGTCTTTCCTCAAATACTTCTTCAGTCTAAGGTGCTGTATTCAGCTCAGTCTTACAAATACCTACTGTAACTTTATGCTTTATTTCTATACTTAATTATTTTTTCCACAAATTTTTTATTTTTTTTACCTAGGTCTGCATAGTTCATAGTTTTTATTAATTCAAAAAATCCTCTAAAAGAATCTGGTCTTTTCATTTGTCTAAAATTGTAAAAATTAAAATTATTAGTTATTTTATATTCATAAAGTCACCCCTAGCAGGTATAAAATCCCCTTCCAACAAACCTAAAGTGGCCCATGGGCCACCAGTTGATAACCACAGTTGCAGCATGTTGTTGCGGCTCTGAACACGTTTAATTTAGTGAACAAATGTGTAAAATGGCTTTTTTGATTGTAAAGGTTGCAGACCCCTGTTCTACCATGTTGCTCAATAATAATCCATCCATCCATCCATCTTCTTCCGCTTATCCGGGGTCGGGTCGCGGGGGTAGCAGCCTAAGTAGGGAGGCCCAGACTTCCCTCTCCCCAGCCACTTGGAGCAGCTCCTCCGGGGGAATCCCAAGGCGTTCCCAGGCCAGCCGAGAAACATAGTCCCTCCAGCGCGTCCTGGGTCTTCCTCTGGGTCTCCTCCCGGTGGGACATGCCCGGAACACCTCACCAGGGAGGCGTCCAGGAGGCATCCTAACCAGATGCCCGAGCCACCTCAACTGGCTCCTCTCGATGTGGAGAAGCAGCGGCTCTACTCCGAGTCCCTCCCGGATGACTGAGCTTCTCACCCTATCTCTAAGGGAGAGTCCAGACACCCTGCGGAGAAAACTCATTTCAGCCGCTTGTATCCGAGATCTTGTTCTTTCGGTCATAACCCAAAGCTCATGACCATAGATGAGGGTGGGAACGTAGATCGATCGGTAAATTGAGAGCTTTGCCTTTTGACTCAGCTCTCTCTTCACCACGACAGACCGGTACAGCGCCCGCTTCACTGCGGACGCTGCACCTATCCGCCTATCGATCTCACGCTCCAGTTTTCCCTCATTCGTGAACAAGATCCCGAGATACTTAAACTCCTCCACTTGGGGCAGGACCTCCTCCCCGACCCGGAGAGGGCATGCTACCCTTTTCCGGCTCAAGACCATGGCCTCGGATTTGGAGGAACTGATCCTCATCCCGGCCGCATCACACTCGGCTGCAAACCGCTCCAGTGAAAGTTGTAAATCACGAACTGATGAAGCCAGTAGGACCACATCATCTGCAAAAAACAGAGAAGCGATTCTAAGGCCACCAAAACGGATCCTCTCAACACCTTGGCTGCGCCTAGAAATTCTGTCCATAAAAGTTATGAACAGAATCGGTGACAAAGGGCAACCTTGGCGGAGTCCAACTCTCACCGGAAACGAGCCTGACTTACTGCCGGCAATGCGGACCAATAATACTGTAATAATAATAATAATAATAATAATAATGAATTTAATTTATAACGCACTTTTCATTAATGAAAATCTCAAAGTGCTACAAAGTGCAACAAAATTAAAGGTCAAATAAAACAAGTGATAAAACAAGTAAAACCAATAACAGTATCAACTAAGATCAAAGATAGAATCATGAGGAGGTAGAGTATGCTCGGTTGAAAAGAAAGGTCTTCAAGCCGCTCTTAAAGTCAACCACAGACTGTGGAGCTCTCAGGCAGTCAGGAAGAGAGTTCCACAGGCGGGGGGCAGCCACACTGAAAGCCCGGTCTCCCATGGTCCTTAATTTGGTTCTCGGAATGTGAAGGAGATGACTGTTCTGTGACCGCAGAGACCGGGTGGATGAGTATGGAACAAGAATGTCCTTTAGATAATCTGGTGATCAATATCTCCCTTTAGCACATTATATAATATATTCATAACTATTTTAGTTACTTTATCACTTTTTTTACTTTTTATGTGTACCCTTATTGCATGCTTTTAGTATTTCTTGTTGGTTTGTTCTTTGATTTTTTTTAGCGAGTCCAGTGAGTTCTTCTCATCCTGAGCATTTCATTGTACTGTTGTTAACCCCGTGTTAACCTGCATATGACAAATAAACACAACTTGAACTTGAACAACTTGTGGTCAAACCAACGGGGGGAGAAGGTCTTGTTCAGCCACGGCTCTACTCGTTCAGGGGGAGTAGCCATTTGTTTTAACAGATGTCCCAGAAAAGTTGTTTCCAAAGCTGATGAGCTCGCTCACTGGATGACAGCTGTGATAAATGTTATCTCTGAATATAAGGAAATGTATCATTCAAACTTTGTGGTGGTAGGGGGTGATTATAAGGGAAAGACTGAGGTAATGGTCATTGGAAGCTCCACTGAGACTCCCAATGTCAATGTTGGTTCCTTGGCTCAATACATCAGACCTATTGTTACAAACCTGGGGGTCAAGATCGATGCCGGACTAAAATTAGAAAACCACATCAGAGCAGTTGTTAAAACTAGTTTTTTCCATCTGAGGCAGCTGGCTAAGGTGAAGCCAATTCTTTCCAAGCAGCATTTTGAAACAGTAGTTCACGCCTTTGTGACCACACGGCTGGACTACTGTAATGCACTCTATATAGGAATCAGTGATTCGTGTATCTCTCAGCTTCAGAGGGTACAGAACGCCGCTGCACGACTTTTAACTGGCACACGAAAGTTTGACCACATTACTCCTGTTTTAGTCTCCCTGCACTGGCTGCCCGTACATTCCAGGATTCATTTTAAAGTTCTTTTATTTGCTTTTAAAGCGCAAAATGGTCTTGCCCCGCCCTATCTGTCCGAGTTGCTGCAGCCATACACACCCTCTCGATCCCTCAGGTCATGTGATCAGCTGCTCCTGAGTGTCCCAAAGACAAAACGCAAGCTCAGAGGAGACCGTGCTTTTGCTGTGGCAGCTCCTAAACTGTGGAACAACCTTCCCTTGAACATCAGACTCTTCCCTGTCTGTTTTTAAATCTCTTCTTAAAACCCATCTCTTCTCCCTGGCCTATGACACCATCTGAGATGTTGACTTTTAATAATTTTAGTCGCTTGTTTTATCTGATTGTATGATTCCTCAACTTTTATTATGTGACTCTTATTTATTTTAATCATTTTATTACCTGATTGTGATTGTTTTGTTGTGTGTACAGCACTTTGGTCCTGTAGGTGTTTAAAGTTCTCTATAAATAAAGATGGTATGGTATGGTATTATATTAGAAGAGCGGTCTAGTTTCTCCTCATCCTGCTGCTTGTACTTCTTCAGACTCCACCACCTCCTCGCTCCTCCACGCTCATGGATGTCCAGGTGTTGTAGGTCTGGACGCAGGGGACATCTGGGTCCATTATGGGCTGAATGCTGCATCCACTTTGTCACTTCCCTCATCAGAACCACAGAAAATCAACAGATTTACATCAAAGAATATTGTTGAGTACTATTCTTTTCGTTGATGCAATCTTACCTGCTGTGATGTGAAAGTCTGGGTTGTACTAGTGGTTCAGGAAGAGCCTCAGGTGATGGACTGGAGACCTGGAAACCTGAAAACACAAACAAAATAAAATAAAAGAATAATATATTTAACAGATATTTTAAAAGGGACTAATTTTTTAAACTATTAATTAATGTTGAATAATTATTAGGAACATTAACTAATATATTACCATTTCAGTGCTGTGGAGGCTGGAGACGATGTACATGTTGTAGAATTACTTCTGCCTCGTCCACATGCAGCTCATGTAACTCCACACAGCAGCTGAGCTCACCTCATGAAGTGAAAAGTCTCCAAAAACCAGCAGGAGCTGAAAAAAAATTATAACCTGCTGTTTACTGGAAATAACTTTGGCTTCTCTGCAGACAATCCGCTAAAATATTAACTTTTAAATGGCTAAATTGGACGGATCGAGTTTGTAGCTCCTCCATTGTTTTCAAGCTGCGCAGTAGAGAAATTCCTTGTCATGACGTCATCATCCTGCGACGGCGAAATCCCTATTTATCGTGTTAAAAAAACTGCGCTAATTTTAAACTGTTTTTGGAAGTAATTTTCATTCATTTAACATTATTTTAGCAAAAACGGTCAGGGGTCAATCTTAATATTTATATATGTTGTGCCATTTTTTGAAAAGTCAAAAGATGATGTCAGTGGAGCTTTAACTGGACATCATTAACCTCACACAGACTCTTCCACTGGTACATTTTCATCTTCAAATCACTTCTTGGTCTGCTGCCCTCATACATCTCCTCCTACATGTCTCTGCGTGAGTGCAGCTACAGCGTGCGCTCTCAGGACATGATTACCTGCAGTGTTCCGTCAGTGAGGACTGAACTTGGAAAAAGGACCTTCTCCTACTCTGCTCCTGCTTCATGGAATATCTTACAAAAAGATCTGAAGCTCTTGACCTTCTTTCTCTAAATGGTTTTAAGAATCTGTTGGACTCCTGGCAAAAACCAATGCAGACATGTTCCTGTTTTTGATTTTCTACATCTGCCTTATAATCTGTATGTTTTGCTACTTTGACATATTTGTTTTAACTTGTTTAAAAAATCTGTATGCCTCTCTTATGATTGTCTATTGTTGATTGTTCAAGGAAAATCTACTGCCGTTGTCATCTATTGCTGTTGTCATCTATTGCTGTTGTCATCATTCTGTTTGTAGCCAGGTCTCTTGTAAATGAGTCCTCGAGGCTCAATGGGATTAACCTGCCTAAATATGATGATGATGATGAATTTAATTTATAACGCACTTTTCATTAACGAAAATCTCAAAGTGCTACAAAAATCAAAGATCAAATAAAATAAAATAGCATTCATTCAATAAAGGTTGAATGAATGAAAAAAATATAATTGATTTTGATCCAGTGAATGGAACCATCAAACTCAAATTGTTGCAAAATTTCATAAAACACTATGAAAGCTTCTGGTATATTTTTCCTCATAAGATTTTTAAAGAGTTTGGTGGCATTAGTTTTCTGTGAAGTTGCAACTTTGAATAAAATAATCAGGCAAAAATAATAATAAAATGATCACTTTCATAAACAGGTTCTGCAATATTGGAAACTTATCTTCAAACACAGCATCTCACCACATTCAGTCCCAGTTTGGAACAACAGATGATCCTGATAAAACACAAATCATTCTTCTATACAAAGACTGTTGGAGAAAGGTGTTGGTCTGTTCTACACTCTTTGAAAGAAAATGCCAATATTTTATCATATGACGATTTTATCTAAAAAAAAAACACATTAAACTGTTGTAAAACTAAGTTTGAGAGTGTTAAAGTCCATTCCTCCTGCTATGATTCAGATTATTAAAGGTATGAATATATATTTGAATGTTAATCCAACAAAACCATCTTTAATCATAAATGGTTGTGATTTTATAGGCAGAAAATAATAAATTCGTAAGGAATACTCTGACCTCAGTTCTCTTCCCCTGTACACTGAAAATATTTGTTTAAAAATTATGGAAAAAAAAAACATCTAAACCAAATATTCGTATCAACTCCCACAAAAAACTAAATAAATTAATTTCAAAATGATGTATGAAATTTATCCTAGTAATGACTTTCTGCAAAATAAATTTAATATAGATACCAACTCATGTGCATTCTGTAATTCAGATATTGAGACAGAATTTTTTATTTCAACTTCATTAACGCTTTTTGGGAAGGTCTTCAGAACTGGATTATATAAAAAAAGTTCTATCCCACCATTAAATTTTACGATAAAATGTGGTCTGTTAACATGGTGGAGTTTTCAATTGTAACAATTTAATCCTTAAGACTAATTTTTTTAAAACCACAAATGCAGTTCCCTGTTCAAATTTTTTAAGTGAAATAATTTTATTTAAGGAAGTGCTTAAAGTGAAACTAAACCCAGGTTGAGACGGTAACTCCTCCTTCCAAAATCTCCCTGAAAATGGGCGTGTCGAGAGACAAGGAAGGGTGGAGGTAGAGTTGTGCTTTTGTTCACGCCTCCACCTGCAACAACCTAAAACAAATTAAACCTCTAGCCAACAACATACACCAAGCAACAACAAAGAATAAACATGTAGATGTATTTATCTATTCCACCCATTCCATCCAAAACCAAAGGCCTAAAACAATGAAAATGAAAAGAAAAATAAAACCGCTTGTCAGGAGTGAAATGCAGCACTTCCATATAAGGTATGCACTTCTCATCTCTGCAGGGGATTGGCTCTGCTTGAACCACCTGTGTGACATCACACATGAGCAGACATGTCACACATGAGCGTTTGCACAAATAAGAAAATTAAGGTGTAATCCACCAGTTCAACCCATAGAACTACCGTAAACACATTTTTAGACCAAATATTGCCAAATATTGCCAATTTACACAGATATGCACAATTATGTGAGAATAAACACAGCCATAGTGCTAGATAACATTTTAAACACATTCTAGGGAGTTTATCAGCTAAAAAAAGTTAATTTTGGGTTTAGTCGCACTTTAAATGCTGAGCCCTTCCAAAAGCCCAATCCTTACACCAGTATATTAATAATTAATAATTTGATTAGATTCTGATGAAGTGAAAGGTATTCTTAAAATAAATAAGTTGCTAATCTGAAAATATATCGATCAGTGGTGCTTGATGGTACAGACTGTCGCCCCGCGAGAGAGTGTGCACAGTTTTCTGCCGGCTGCGCGTTGGGAGCGATATTACACTAAAAATTGAACTAAAACGTAAAAATAACAATTATAAAGTATTATTATGTCGATGTATATATCTAGTCTCACCCCGATTTCTCCGAAACAAAAGGCTTTAAAAAAAGGGGGGGAAAAAAGATGCCGTTGACAGGATGCGATCTCCGCTCTCCTGCGTGGCGCTCAAGTGTCGTAACCGCTCAACCAAACTGACAGTTGTGCAAAAGTAGTCCTTCATCATATAAGAAACAAGTCCAAACCGCGAGAGTGTGTGTGCACAGTTTCAACGAGACAGAGTTCATTCAAACAAGGTAATAAAACATTCTGGTTTTACTCGAGATGTGCTGCATGGCTGGAGCAGGGCAAACCCCTAGCCCCCCGGGGGCTAAATAAATGAATAAATAAATAAATAAATGACCGCCAGGTCAGCTCCTAAACCGCTAGGCAACCGTGACATCTTTTATACTCAAGTGGGTGGAGCATCACCAGGGGTTGCTAGGTGAGGGGCTGGACTCAGGTTTGAGGTGATTGGCTACGGTTTGTGACGTCACAAACCGCAGGAAGTGTGAAACGAAGCGTTTTTAATCACAGACAAATAAATCTACTTAGAGTAAATAAACCACTGGGTGCATTTTTTTGGCACAAGGACTGTTTTTTTATGAAGTAAATACACAAAGTTGAGTAAAAAAACATTAAAAAGTGAATTTTGCATGTGTGGTCCCCTTTAAGACTTGAAACTCCTCTTGCATTTGTAACTTTGTTTTACGATTTCCTCAAATTGTTATTTTTCTTTTTATTCATAATTTCTGCCGTTTTATCATGTCAAATATGAACTTGTTTTGTTGTATGCCTTTTTATATTGTTGTTGTTTTGTCTTTTTTTTTCGACATTTTTTTCTTCTTTTTAAATAGAGAAATGCAGTTATGAAACGCACAAACCATGTTTTGGTCAACTTTATTGACTGAAGCAACATTTGTCATTCCCTTCACAACATATGACAGAAAACAGCCTCGTGTGAATTTATTACACAGTCTGAGAAAGAAAAGAACACTTGTTCAGTCCAGACTAGTTCAACAATAAAAACTATTGTAAGAAACAGCAGCATATTTACAGCACATCACTTCTTCTCTTTGTGCACCTCACAAAGTAAAGGCCAACAGCATCTTCATCCCTGGTACAACAGCATCTTCATCCCTGGTCCAACAGCATCTTCATCCCTGGTCCAACAGCATCTTCATCCCTGGTCCTCATGTGTTTTGACGTTCAGTCCTCCAACATGTAGTTTGGGTTGACGACCAGAACAACGCCTTCCTCGGGGCTCTCGCTCTCCGAGCCCTTCAGGCCTGCCGGGGACAGCTCGATGAGGATGTGGTCCTACAAGAGGCAGACGGTTAACGACCCGCGGCGCTGACACAACTCACTTCAACGTTCACTGAGGGCGACTCACAAAGTGCACCAGCCGCTGGATGACCTTCTCTATCAGACCCTTCTTACTGATCAGCTCTTCTTCAGAGTCGATCTCTGCCTCGACCTCCTTCAGGTACCAGTTCACCACCGAGGTCTTCTTCAGCTCCTCCTCTTCCTCAGCTGCAAAATAAAAACTGTTATAGAGAACGTACAACTAGGGGTGGGCGATATGGCTGAAAAATTATATTGTGATATTTCAGAGCATTATCATGATAACGATAAATTTCGTGATATAACAAAAAAAATCAAATTTAGTTATTTGACAAAATTAACTTAACATGTTGCTTTGCAGTATTACCGGTATACAAAATTTTAAAAAACAACAAGGGGTAATGTTACTGAAATTACTTCATTTAGTAAAGTATTCAGTCTCCAAGTATAAAAAATTAAAAAGATTTGGAACACACTCTACGGTCCCCCTTTTTGCAATGTGGGATGGGTGGTGGCCGAGGGCGGGGACCCTGGCGGTCTGATCCTCGGCTACAGAAGCTGGCCATTGGGACATGGAATGTCACCTCTCTGGTGGGGAAGGAGCCTGAGCTAGTGTGTGAGGTTGAGAGGTTCCGGCTAGAAATAGTCGGACTCACCTCAACGCATGGCTCTGGCTCTGGAACCAGTTTCCTTGAGAGGGGTTGGACACTCTTCCACTCTGGAGTTGCCCCTGGTGAGAGGCGCCGAGCAGGAGTGGGCATACTTGTTGCCCCCCATCTTGGTGCCTGTACGTTGGGGTTCACCCCGGTGAACGAGAGGGTAGCCTCCCTTCGCCTACGTGTGGGGGGACGGGCTCTGACTGTTGTTTGTGCCTATGCGCCAAACGGCAGCGCAGATTACCCACCCTTTTTGGAGTCCTTGGAGGGGGTATTGGAGAGTGCGCCTCCTGGGGACTCCCTTGTTCTGCTGGGGGACTTCAACGCTCACGTGGGCAATGACAGTGAGACCTGGAGGGGTGTGGTTGGGAGGAACGGCCCCCCTGATCTGAACCCGAGTGGTGTTTTGTTGTTGGACTTCTGTGCTCGTCATGGATTGTCCATAACGAACACCATGTTCAGGCATAAGGGTGTCCATATGTGCTCTTGGCACCAGGACACCCTAGGTCGCAGTTCGATGATCGACTTTGTTGTCGTCTCATCTGATCTGCGGCCGCATGTCCTGGACACTCGGGTGAAGAGAGGGGCGGAGCTGTCAACTGACCACTACCTGGTGGTGAGTTGGCTCCGATGGTGGGGGAGGATGCCGGTCAGACCTGGCAGACCCAAACGTATTGTGAGGGTCTGCTGGGAACGTCTGGCAGAGTCTCCCGTAAGACGGAGCTTTAACTCCCACCTCCGGGAGAGCTTTGAACACGTTCCGAGGGAGGCGGGGGACATTGAGCCCGAGTGGGCCATGTTCCGCGCCTCTATTGTCGAGGCAGCTTATCAGAGTTGTGGCCGCAAGGTTGTTGGTGCCTGTCGTGGTGGCAACCCTCGAACCCGGTGGTGGACACCGGCAGTGAGGGATGCTGTCAGGCTGAAGAAGGAGTCCTATTGGGCCTTTTTGGCTTGTGGGACCCCGGAAGCAGCTGATAGGTACCGGCAGTCCAAGCGGCATGCGGCTCGGGTGGTTGCTGAGGCAAAAACTCGGGCGTGGGAGGAGTTCGGAGAGGCCATGGAGAATGACTTCCGTACGGCTTCGAGGCGATTCTGGTCCACCATCCGGCGTCTCAGGGGGGGAAAGCGGTACGCGACCAACACCATTTATGGTGGGGATGGCGTGCTGTTGACCTCAACTCGGGATGTTGTGAGTCGGTGGGCGGAATACTTCGAAGACCTCCTCAATCCTACTGGCACGTCTTCCACTGAGGAAGCGGAGCCTGGGGACTTTGGGTCGGGCTCTCCAATCTCTGGTGCTG
>JBBPBX010087006.1:0-14788 GCA_038048925.1 Garcialebias charrua
ATTTTTTTTTTTTTTTTTTTTTAATAAAAAAAACAAGTACAAAAAAAACTTACAATGTCAAACAAGGCTCGAGACTTAAGGCATGCATAGCATAAAAGAGAATAAAGGCACATAAACAAAAACAATAATGAGTTTTGGGCAGCTTACAACAGAAATTCGTTACAGATTGTTTTAGTTTTTAAAGCTTTTGCATTAGTACAATACTTTAAAGTAGATAAGTAAGAGGAAATATAATTAGAAAACACTATAAATCTAGATATCTGGACTATTGAGAATGAACTTTCTTGTCTTGAACCACTTTGGACATGTCTGCCTGCCTGGGAGGAGTCGACGAGGGACAAGCCCCCAGAAACCATCTTGGCTACAGCAAACTGGTTGGTCCACTTAAGTTGTTTACTTGGTGGGGTAGCTTCAGTTTGCTTTGGACTACTCTGACTGACGAAGCCCTCTGGAGTGAGGGTGAAACGTTTCTACTAAAAAGAAACTGTCCAGATGAACTGATTGAGAATGAGCGGATTTGATACCTGGACTATTGAGAATTAACTTTCTTGTCTTGAACCACTTTGGACATGTCTGCCTGCCTGGGAGGAGTCGACGAGGGACAAGCCCCCAGAAACCATCTTGGCTACAGCAAACTGGTTGGTCCACTTAAGTTGTTTACTTGGTGGGGTAGCTTCAGTTTGCTTTGGACTACTCTGACTGACGAAGCCCTCTGGAGTGAGGGTGAAACGTTTCTACTAAAAAGAAACTGTCCAGATGAACTGATTGAGAATGAGCGGATTTGATACCTGGACTATTGAGAATGAACTTTCTTGTCTTGAACCACTTTGGACATGTCTGCCTGCCTGGGAGGAGTCGACGAGGGACAAGCCCCCAGAAACCATCTTGGCTACAGCAAACTGGTTGGTCCACTTAAGTTGTTTACTTGGTGGGGTAGCTTCAGTTTGCTTTGGACTACTCTGACTGACGAAGCCCTCTGGAGTGAGGGTGAAACGTTTCTACTAAAAAGAAACTGTCCAGATGAACTGATTGAGAATGAGCGGATTTGATACCTGGACTATTGAGAATGAACTTTCTTGACTATAAATCTAGGTTTTAGCAAGGAGAATTTACAGCTGTGGATGTAAAATTTGGCTAAGAGTAGTATTAAATTTACAACAAAAACTTTCTCACTTGAAATATTTGGACAAAAGAAACCAAACAGTATAATTTTAGCGTCAAATGGTAGGTCAATTTCTAACTTTCTATTTACATACATGAAAATGTCTTTCCAGAACAGCTGAGTATGAGAACAGTCCCAGAAGAGATGGATGATGGTCTCCTCAGAGCTGTGGCAGAGTGAACACATTGGGTCTACGTTTGGACGGTACTTGGAGATTATATAGTTTACAGGATAACATTTATGCAGAATCTTTAGGGACACTTCTCGAATCTTATTAGTTATAAAGTATTTTCTAGGTAACAACCAAACATCTTTCCAACAGATATCATTAAATAAATTATCCCAGAAGAATATAGAAGCAGGTTTACTAATGCTGTCTCTAATTATTAATTCTCTAAGGATAAGAAATGAAACGGAAAAGGGGAGAAGGGGTGATGATGATGATGAGGAAGAGGCTGAGGGAAAACGTGCTCTCTGTGTATTGTAGTTTGTGCCTGTTGTGAAGCATTTAATAAAGGCACTAAGTTCAACAAGAACTAGTTTTAATTGCCTTCAACACTACAATATGCATTTGAGGGGGGGGGGGGCTGCCACCTCTAGCAGAGCTTTATTTCCTTTATGTTGCTTTTTATTTCTCCTATTGTATCTTTTTCACTTTTTTCTAATTCAACTTTTATTTCTTCAGGTTAATACCATTGAGCCTCGAGGACTCATTTAAAAGAGAGACCTGATTTCAACAAAGTGATGACAACAACGACAACAGACAATCATAAAAGAGGCATACCGATTTATTTATTTTTTACAAAAAAAAAAGGCAACCAACAGCTCAGTCAAAAATAAAAAAAATAACGAAAAAACATCTAGATTATAACGCAGCATGGAAACGTAAAAACAGGACCATGTCTGCATTGGTTCTTGCCAGGAACTTAACAAGCTTTGTGTGTGTGTGTGTTGTTTGAATTATCTTTGTAATAGGGGGCAGAAAAAATAAGATTTTTTCTTCTGTTTGCATCCCTTCATTTTACTTTTATACTGTATGGTCTCAAATGTGAGATTGCTCTTGGGTTGTATTTAAAATGAATAAATTTAATAAAAATAAAATGTTGAAGCCATTTAGAGAGGTCAATGTCGAGAGCTTCAGATCTTTTTGTAAGATATTCCAGGAAACTTTTGTCTAGTTCAGTCCTCACTGGGGGAACACTGCAGGTAATCATGTCCTGAGAGTGCACGCTGTAGCTGCACTCACACAGAGACATTTGCTCAAAGATTAAAAAAAGTATTATTTCATGCAGTAAACATCAAATACAGGATTTCCGTTTAGAAACGGGACTAAAAGTTATTTATTTGATTAAAATCCCAGTTTTCATCATTTTGTTGTTTGGCTCTGGTTTGAGGACTGGATGGACTGCGAGGCCCCACGTTTTTATTTTCCTGATTGTTCCATTTCTGACGTGTTCTCCCTGAAAAACAAAACCTCAGAGGTTGAAGACGTTCAAACAAACAACGACAGGAAAGACTAAATAAACTCTGTTTACAACTAAAACGATGATCCAGAAACTGAGTATCACATCCTGAAGCGAGTCCGACCAGTTCTCAGTAAGCTTTCCAGCACAGTCAGGGACTATAAAACTCAGCACAGAACACACCTTGTGTGTGTGACCTCATCACAGTTTTATTCATGAAAATGACCTCATCGCAGTTTTATTCATGAAAATGACCTTATCACAGTTTTATTCGTGAAAATGACCTCATCACAGTTTTATTCATGAAAATGACCTCATCACAGTTTTATTCATGAAAATGACCTTATCACAGTTTTATTCGTGAAAATGACCTCATCACAGTTTTATTCATGAAAATGACCTCATCACAGTTTTATTCGTGAAAATGACCTCATCACAGTTTTATTCATGAAAATGACCTCATCACAGTTTTATTCGTGAAAATGACCTCATCACAGTTTTATTCGTGAAAATGACCTCATCACAGTTTTATTCATGAAAATGACCTTATCACAGTTTTATTCGTGAAAATGACCTCATCACAGTTTTATTCATGAAAATGACCTCATCACAGTTTTATTCATGAAAATGACCTCATCACAGTTTTATTCGTGAAAATGACCTCATCACAGTTTTATTCATGAAAATGACCTCATCACAGTTTTATTCATGAAAATGACCTCATCACAGTTTTATTCATGAAAATGACCTCATCACAGTTTTATTCGTGAAAATGACCTCATCACAGTTTTATTCATGAAAATGACCTCATCACAGTTTTATTCATGAAAATGACCTCATCACAGTTTTATTCGTGAAAATGACCTCATCACAGTTTTATTCGTGAAAATGACCTCATCACAGTTTTATTCGTGAAAATGACCTCATCACAGTTTTATTCATGAAAATGACCTCATCACAGTTTTATTCGTGAAAATGACCTCATCACAGTTTTATTCATGAAAATGACCTCATCACAGCTTTATTCATGAAAATGACCTCATCACAGTTTTATTCATGAAAATGACCTCATCACAGCTTTATTCATGAAAATGACCTCATCACAGCTTTATTCATGAAAATGACCTCATCACAGCTTTATTCATGAAAATGACCTCATCACAGCTTTATTCATGAAAATGACCTCATCACAGCTTTATTCATGAAAATGACCTCATCACAGCTTTATTCATGAAAATGACCTCATCACAGTTTTATTCATGAAAATGACCTCATCACAGTTTTATTCATGAAAATGACCTCATCACAGTTTTATTCGTGAAAATGACCTCATCACAGTTTTATTCATGAAAATGACCTCATCACAGTTTTATTCGTGAAAATGACCTCATCACAGTTTTATTCATGAAAATGACCTCATCACAGTTTTATTCATGAAAATGACCTCATCACAGTTTTATTCATGAAAATGACCTCATCACAGCTTTATTCATGAAAATGACCTCATCACAGTTTTATTCATGAAAATGACCTCATCACAGTTTTATTCGTGAAAATGACCTCATCACAGTTTTATTCATGAAAATGACCTCATCACAGTTTTATTCGTGAAAATGACCTCATCACAGTTTTATTCATGAAAATGACCTCATCACAGTTTTATTCGTGAAAATGACCTCATCACAGTTTTATTCATGAAAATGACCTCATCACAGTTTTATTCATGAAAATGACCTCATCACAGTTTTATTCATGAAAATGACCTCATCACAGTTTTATTCGTGAAAATGACCTCATCACAGTTTTATTCATGAAAATGACCTCATCACAGTTTTATTCATGAAAATGACCTCATCACAGTTTTATTCATGAAAATGACCTCATCACAGTTTTATTCATGAAAATGACCTCATCACAGTTTTATTCGTGAAAATGACCTCATCACAGTTTTATTCATGAAAATGACCTCATCACAGTTTTATTCATGAAAATGACCTCATCACAGTTTTATTCATGAAAATGACCTCATCACAGTTTTATTCGTGAAAATGACCTCATCACAGTTTTATTCATGAAAATGACCTCATCACAGTTTTATTCGTGAAAATGACCTCATCACAGTTTTATTCATGAAAATGACCTCATCACAGTTTTATTCATGAAAATGACCTCATCACAGTTTTATTCATGAAAATGACCTCATCACAGTTTTATTCATGAAAATGACCTCATCACAGCTTTATTCATGAAAATGACCTCATCACAGCTTTATTCATGAAAATGACCTCATCACAGCTTTATTCATGAAAATGACCTCATCACAGCTTTATTCATGAAAATGACCTCATCACAGTTTTATTCATGAAAATGACCTCATCACAGCTTTATTCATGAAAATGACCTCATCACAGTTTTATTCATGAAAATGACCTCATCACAGTTTTATTCATGAAAATGACCTCATCACAGCTTTATTCATGAAAATGACCTCATCACAGTTTTATTCATGAAAATGACCTCATCACAGCTTTATTCATGAAAATGACCTCATCACAGCTTTATTCATGAAAATGACCTCATCACAGTTTTATTCATGAAAATGACCTCATCACAGCTTTATTCATGAAAATGACCTCATCACAGTTTTATTCATGAAAATGACCTCATCACAGTTTTATTCATGAAAATGACCTCATCACAGTTTTATTCATGAAAATGACCTCATCACAGCTTTATTCATGAAAATGACCTCATCACAGTTTTATTCATGAAAATGACCTCATCACAGTTTTATTCGTGAAAATGACCTCATCACAGTTTTATTCATGAAAATGACCTCATCACAGTTTTATTCGTGAAAATGACCTCATCACAGTTTTATTCATGAAAATGACCTCATCACAGTTTTATTCGTGAAAATGACCTCATCACAGTTTTATTCATGAAAATGACCTCATCACAGTTTTATTCATGAAAATGACCTCATCACAGTTTTATTCATGAAAATGACCTCATCACAGTTTTATTCGTGAAAATGACCTCATCACAGTTTTATTCATGAAAATGACCTCATCACAGTTTTATTCGTGAAAATGACCTCATCACAGTTTTATTCATGAAAATGACCTCATCACAGTTTTATTCATGAAAATGACCTCATCACAGTTTTATTCGTGAAAATGACCTCATCACAGTTTTATTCATGAAAATGACCTCATCACAGTTTTATTCATGAAAATGACCTCATCACAGTTTTATTCATGAAAATGACCTCATCACAGTTTTATTCGTGAAAATGACCTCATCACAGTTTTATTCGTGAAAATGACCTCATCACAGTTTTATTTGTGAAAATGACCTCATCACAGTTTTATTCGTGAAAATGACCTCATCACAGTTTTCTAGTGGCAGGGCTTTTGACTACGGATCCGAAGGTCGCGGGTTCGCGCCCAGGCCACTACCCAGCTTGGGGTGTCTATGAGTGCACACCTATTTCTCCAGCTCCCCGAGCGCTTTCGGGCTGCTCACTGCACCACCTGGTAGGTGGTTGGGTTAAATGCAGAGATGAATTTCGTCTGTGTATGGGAACATACGCAGATGACAGGAATAGACATTATTATTATTATTATTATTATTCATGAAAATGACCTCATCACAGTTTTATTCGTGAAAATGACCTCATCACAGTTTTATTCGTGAAAATGACCTCATCACAGCTTTATTCATGAAAATGACCTTATCACAGCTTTATTCATGAAAATGACCTCATCACAGCTTTATTCATGAAAATGACCTCATCACAGCTTTATTCATGAAAATGACCTCATCACAGCTTTATTCATGAAAATGACCTCATCACAGCTTTATTCATGAAAATGACCTCATCACAGCTTTATTCATGAAAATGACCTCATCACAGCTTTATTCATGAAAATGACCTCATCACAGCTTTATTCATGAAAATGACCTCATCACAGCTTTATTCATGAAAATGACCTCATCACAGTTTTATTCATGAAAATGACCTCATCACAGTTTTATTCATGAAAATGACCTCATCACAGTTTTATTCATGAAAATGACCTCATCACAGTTTTATTCATGAAAATGACCTCATCACAGCTTTATTCATGAAAATGACCTCATCACAGCTTTATTCATGAAAATGACCTCATCACAGTTTTATTCATGAAAATGACCTCATCACAGCTTTATTCATGAAAATGACCTCATCACAGTTTTATTCATGAAAATGACCTCATCACAGCTTTTATTCATGAAAATGACCTCATCACAGTTTTATTCATGAAAATGACCTCATCACAGTTTTATTCATGAAAATGACCTCATCACAGTTTTATTCATGAAAATGACCTCATCACAGCTTTATTCATGAAAATGACCTTTTCACAGTTTTATTCATGAAAATGACCTCATCACAGTTTTATTCATGAAAATGACCTCATCACAGTTTTATTTATGAAAATGACCTCATCACAGCTTTATTCATGAAAATGACCTCATCACAGCTTTATTCATGAAAACACCTTATGAACACATTTAAGGAATCCATATTATTGATTGATGCATTCTATAACTGTTTTTGAATATATTTTCTCATTTCCTTTCTTTCCTAATGATTTCAGATCTGCTATTGGGTCTGTGATTCTCCATGGTTGTATGATGTGAATTTCTGTAGTTTTCTGATTTATGGTCCAACCAAAGCTTTTGAAATGGTTCTTGTCTTTTCCCAGTATGGTTTGAACACTTCTTGTGTTGGATGCTTCTGTTCAGGACCTTTTACGTTTGTCCAGTAGTTTAGAGCCAACTGGTCCATTCTGGTGTTCAGTGTTGGTTCTCCCATTTCTACTAATCTTCATCCTGTATGGGTTGTTTAAAGGGGACCACAGATGCAAAATTCACCTTTTAATGCTTTCTCCAAGTCCAGACGTAAAACGAGCAGACCGCCGGCGAAGAGACCATCTGCGGGCGTGAGCTGCTGGGAACTGCTGGCTTTTAAGGACCGTGGGTCCAGTCAGAGGTTGCCTCATATGGATAAATTAACTGGAAACACTCGGTGAACTTTGTGTATGTGTCTGGACTGGAGCAGCAATCGCTCCCAAAGTGCCGCATGCAACGAGCAAAGCTAAGCGGGCGGTGTGCCGGAGGAGGAAGAGCTAACATTAGCCTCGGATTTGGGTGGGCAAATGCTAAAAGGAGCAGCTAATGGCGGCGCGTGCAGATGGCTTTCGGTAAGTTATCTTAAACTAGCACTAACAGTAAGTCAAATGAGTAAAAAAAAAAGAGCTAATTTTAAAACTACAACAGATTAGAGATACTGGCTCTTACAGAGGGCGGAGTTAATGTAAACAGATTTTTGAAGGGCGTGGCCTTCAGAGCTCATTATCATAAACAGCCTGCTCAGAATGGAAATGAGAAAAGCAAGAACTAAAAAAGGGGATATTTTATTATCTAAGAATTATTTTGTGCATTAAATTGAATGAACATGGTCTGGATAGCCCACAGACATACCATATAAATTTATAAAACCAATATGTGGTCTCCTTTAAAGGCACCTGTAAACCAGGGGAGGCCGGCCTGTAGGGGGCGCTAGGGGGCCGCCCTTCTGAAACTTCTGGAACTATTCAACATTTTACATTTAAGACTTAAAAATAATAATTATAAAAATGAAATAATAAAATAAAAATATTTCGAAATATATGTATATATATTTTTAGTTGTGTAGGATAAATATGACACCTCTCCCTGGGCTGCCACCTTACCGTGGTGGAGGGGTTTGAGTGTCCCAATGATCCTAGGAGCTATGCTGTCAGGGGCTTTATGCCCCTAGTAGGGTCACCCAAGGCAGACAGGTCCTAGGTGAGGGACGAGACAAAGCGCAGCCCACAAGACCCCTTATGATGAATAATATAAATGGAAACAATGTTCCCTCGCCCGGACGCGGGTCACCGGGGCCCCACTCTGGAGCCAGGCCCGGAGGAGGGGCACGTTGGCGAGCGCCTGGTGGCCGGGCTTTCACCCATGGAGCTCGGCCGGGCACAGCCCGAAGAGGAGACGTGGGTCCCCCTTCCCATAGGCTCACCACCTGTGGGAGGGGCCAAAGGGGTCGGGTGCATTGTGGAATGGGTGGTGGCCGAGGGCGGGGACCCTGGCGGTCTGATCCTCGGCTACAGAAGCTGGCCATTGGGACATGGAATGTCACCTCTCTGGTGGGGAAGGAGCCTGAGCTAGTGTGTGAGGTTGAGAGGTTCCGGCTAGAAATAGTCGGACTCACCTCAACGCATGGCTCTGGCTCTGGAACCAGTTTCCTTGAGAGGGGTTGGACACTCTTCCACTCTGGAGTTGCCCCTGGTGAGAGGCGCCGAGCAGGAGTGGGCATACTTGTTGCCCCCCATCTTGGTGCCTGTACGTTGGGGTTCACCCCGGTGAACGAGAGGGTAGCCTCCCTTCGCCTACGTGTGGGGGGACGGGCTCTGACTGTTGTTTGTGCCTATGCGCCGAACGGCAGCGCAGATTACCCACCCTTTTTGGAGTCCTTGGAGGGGGTATTGGAGGGTGCGCCTCCTGGGGACTCCCTTGTTCTGCTGGGGGACTTCAACGCTCACGTGGGCAATGACAGTGAGACCTGGAGGGGTGTGGTTGGGAGGAACGGCCCCCCTGATCTGAACCCGAGTGGTGTTCTGTTGTTGGACTTCTGTGCTCGTCATGGATTGTCCATAACGAACACCATGTTCAGGCATAAGGGTGTCCATATGTGCTCTTGGCACCAGGACACCCTAGGTCGTAGTTCAATGATCGACTTTGTTGTCGTCTCATCTGATCTGCGGCCGCATGTCCTGGACACTCGGGTGAAGAGAGGGGCGGAGCTGTCAACTGACCACTACCTGGTGGTGAGTTGGCTCCGATGGTGGGGGAGGATGCCGGTCAGACCTGGCAGACCCAAACGTATTGTGAGGGTCTGCTGGGAACGTCTGGCAGAGTCTCCCGTAAGACGGAGCTTTAACTCCCACCTCCGGGAGAGCTTTGAACACGTTCCGAGGGAGGCGGGGGACATTGAGCCCGAGTGGGCCATGTTCCGCGCCTCTATTGTCGAGGCAGCTTATCAGAGTTGTGGCCGCAAGGTTGTTGGTGCCTGTCGTGGTGGCAACCCTCGAACCCGGTGGTGGACACCGGCGGTGAGGGATGCTGTCAAGCTGAAGAAGGAGTCCTATTGGGCCTTTTTGGCCTGTGGGACCCCGGAAGCAGCAGATAGGTACCGACAGTCCAAGCGGCATGCGGCTCGGGTGGTTGCTGAGGCAAAAACTCGGGCGTGGGAGGAGTTCGGAGAGGCCATGGAGAATGACTTCCGTACGGCTTCGAGGCGATTCTGGTCCACCATCCGGCGTCTCAGGGGGGGAAAGCGGTACGCGACCAACACCATTTATGGTGGGGATGGCGTGCTGTTGACCTCAACTCGGGATGTTGTGAGTCGGTGGGCGGAATACTTCGAAGACCTCCTCAATCCTACTGGCACGTCTTCCACTGAGGAAGCGGAGCCTGGGGACTTTGGGTCGGGCTCTCCAATCTCTGGTGCTGAGGTCGCCGAGGTGGTTAAAAAGCTCCGCGGTGGCAAGGCTCCGGGGGTGGATGAGATTCGTCCTGAGTTCCTTAGGGCTCTGGATGTTGTGGGGTTGTGTTGGCTTACGCGACTCTGCAATATCGCGTGGACATCGGGGGCAGTTCCCTTGGATTGGCAGACTGGGGTGGTGGTTCCCCTATTCAAAAAGGGGGACCGTAGGGTGTGTTCCAACTATAGAGGGATCACACTCTTAAGCCTCCCTGGTAAGGTCTATTCAGGGGTTCTGGAGAGGAGGGTCCGTCGGATAGTCGAACCTCGGATTCAGGAGGAGCAGTGTGGTTTTCGTCCTGGTCGTGGAACACTAGACCAGCTCTACACCCTCAACAGGGTCCTGGAGGGTGCGTGGGAGTTTGCCCAACCAGTTTACATGTGCTTTGTAGACTTGGAAAAGGCATTCGACCGCGTCCCTCGGGGGGTTCTGTGGCGGGTACTCCGGGAGTATGGGGTACCAGGCCCATTGATATGGGCTGTTAGGTCCCTGTACGACCGGTGTCAGAGCTTGGTCCGCATTGCCGGCAGTAAGTCAGGCTCGTTTCCGGTGAGAGTTGGACTCCGCCAAGGTTGCCCTTTGTCACCGATTCTGTTTATAACTTTTATGGACAGAATTTCTAGGCGCAGCCAAGGTGTTGAGAGGATCCGTTTTGGTGGCCTTAGAATCGCTTCTCTGTTTTTTGCAGATGATGTGGTCCTATTGGCTTCATCAGCTCGTGATCTACAGCTTTCGCTGGAGCGGTTTGCAGCTGAATGTGATGCGGCCGGGATGAGGATCAGTTCCTCCAAATCCGAGGCCATGGTCTTGAGCCGGAAAAGGGTAGCATGCCCTCTCCGGGTCGGGGAGGAGGTCCTTACCCAAGTGGAGGAGTTTAAGTATCTCGGGATCTTGTTCACGAATGAGGGAAAACTGGAGCGTGAGATCGATAGGCGGATAGGTGCAGCGTCCGCAGTGAAGGGGGCGCTGTACCGGTCTGTCGTGGTGAAGAGAGAGCTGAGTTTGAGCATTAAGGGACACATGATATCAGACCCTACAATAATGGCAAATGCTTTTAATGATTATTTTATTAACTCAGTGGAAGAATTGGCAATACATTTTAATTCCATAGATCCAACAGAGAATTCAGTTACGATTGACACAATTTTTCCTTTTACTCTCAACAAGATCAATATTTGTAAAACTCAGCATATAATTAATCAATTAAAAACATCTAAAGCTAAAGATGTCTTTGGAATAGATACAGAGTTTATAAAGAAACATACAGTTTTATCAAATCCTATAACTCACTTAATAAACTTATCTTTTAAGAGAGGGCTATTTCCTGATACCTTCAAAACAGGACTAATAACTCCAATTTTGAAATCTGGTGACTCCGAACAAGTTAGCAACTATAGACCAATTAGTATTTTACCAGCAATATCCAAAGTGATGGAAAAAGCAGTAGCGGAGCAGCTTATTAGTTATTTAGAAAAAAAACAAGCTTCTTTGTCCAGTCCAGTTTGGATTTCGTTCTGGTTACTCAACAGAACTGGCTACCTCCTACCTTACAGACAATATTAAAAGATCTTTAGATGATGGTAAGGTAGTTGGAGCAGTGTTCCTGGACTTGAGAAAAGCCTTTGATACAGTGAATCATGACATGCTCTTACATAAACTCAGTAAATATAACTTCTCCAAGTTAGCAATCAGCTGGTTTAGATCATATCTAAAAAATAGAGAACAGTGCGTCAAAGTTAATGGGATGAAATCCAGCCCCCAAACATGTACTATGGGAGTTCCACAGGGTTCCATTTTAGGTCCATTGCTTTTCTGTTTATACATCAACGACTTACCGGACAGTTGCAAATACGCCAAATGTCAGATGTATGCAGATGATGCCATCATATATGTATCTGCAAAGACTCCACCACAGGCAGCAGAGTTACTGAACAGGGAGATGGAGGGAGTGTCTCAGTGGTTTAAGAATCACTGTTTGACTCTGAACTGCAACAAAACAGTCTCAATGTGTTTCACTATCCGGCGTAAAGTCTGTAACTTTTCAGTTGTGATTGATCAAAAGGAAATCCAAAAAGTGGAAGAGTTTAAATATCTGGGTGTCATTTTAGATTCCCACCTTAACTTTGAGGCTCACATTAGGAAAATGTTTAAAACCATTAAGACAAATATAAATTGTTTTCGTCTTATAAGATCTTGTTTATGTGGAAAATCTGCTCAGTTGTACCTTCATGCCATGATTATGTCTCATTTCTCATACTGTGTCACTGTCTGGAGCCAAGCAACTCAGTCGACTTTAAAACCTATGAGGATGTTGTACTCACAAGCACTGAAAGTTCTAGACCAAAAACCATTGAAGTGGCACCACTGTAAAATACTTTATAAATATAACCTATTAAGCTTTGACAATTTTTTAAAATTTTCTTGTTTAAAATTAACTTTTAAATGTATTAATGGTCTTGTCCCTGAACTGGTGAGCAGAATGATTTTAAAAGTCAGCAGCTCAGGAGTTGCAACAAGAGGTGCAGTTGATGGAGACTGTAAACCTACAAAATACAAAACATCATTTGGTCAATGCTCCTTCTCATTTAAAGGTCCCCATATCTGGAATAGTTTACCATCAGCAATAAAAACATTGACTGATCTTAGAGGTTTTAATTCACAGGTGAAAAAATGGTTGAAACAAAACCAAATCTGTGAACACTGAATCCTATAGGGACAGAGGAGCAGCTGTGTGTGTGTGAGGGAACTGTTTAAGCCATTTAAACTTCATTAATTTTTTATTTTATTTTAGATGTTTTTATATAGGGAACTGTTTAATCTTAATTAAATTTTAATTTTATTTTAGCTGTTTTTATATAAAAGTCCAACCAAGGACTGGGTTTGCAAATTAGCCTATGGCTAGAAATCCTGTGTACAAAACAACGGTTGCTTCGTTTTTAACATGTAACATTGTTTATTGTGCTGTCCTTGTTCAAATAAACTTGAATGAATGAATGAGTCAAAAGGCAAAGCTCTCAATTTACCGATCAATCTACGTTCCCACCCTCATCTATGGTCATGAGCTTTGGGTTATGACCGAAAGAACAAGATCTCGGATACAAGCGGCTGAAATGAGTTTTCTCCGCAGGGTGGCTGGACTCTCCCTTAGAGATAGGGTGAGAAGCTCAGTCATCCGGGAGGGACTCGGAGTAGAGCCGCTGCTTCTCCACATCGAGAGGAGCCAGTTGAGGTGGCTCGGGCATCTGGTTAGGATGCCTCCTGGACGCCTCCCTGGTGAGGTGTTCCGGGCATGTCCCACCGGGAGGAGACCCAGAGGAAGACCCAGGATACGCTGGAGGGACTATGTTTCTCGGCTGGCCTGGGAACGCCTTGGGATTCCCCCAGAGGAGCTGCTCCAAGTGGCTGGGGAGAGGGAAGTCTGGGCCTCCCTACTTAGGCTGCTACCCCCGCGACCCGACCCCGGATAAGCGGAAGAAAATGGATGGATGGATGGATAGGATAAATATTTTAGAGGTAATGATGAGTTGGTTTTTTTGTGTTTTTTTTTTTTACTTTATTAAACAAAATGTAACAAACAGCACTTCCAAAACAGAGACAAGACTTGTAAATAGAGTCTGTTATAAAACCAGTACAAGTTACACCAAAATAAACAGAGCTACTACTTAAGAACAAACTGGAAAGAAAAAAATAAAGAATAATAAAATAGAAAATTAAAATTAAATTAAAATTTACTCAAGAGGATTCGGGAAATTATAAAATTATCCAGGGTCGGGTCGCGGGGGTAGCAACCTAAGTAGGCAGGCCCAGACTTCCCTCTCCCCAGCCACTTGGAGCAGCTCCTCTGGGGGAATCCCAAGGCGTTCCCAGGCCAGCCGAGAAACATAGTCCCTCCAGCGTGTCCTGGGTCTTCCTCTGGGTCTCCTCCCGGTGGGACATGCCCGGAACACCTCACCAGGGAGGCGTCCAGGAGGCATCCTAACCAGATGCCCGAGCCACCTCAACTGGCTCCTCTCGATGTGGAGAAGCAGCGGCTCTACTCCGAGTCCCTCCCGGATGACTGAGCTTCTCACCCTATCTCTAAGGGAGAGTCCAGACACCCTGCGGAGAAAACTCATTTCAGCCGCTTGTATCCGAGATCTCGTTCTTTCGGTCACAACCCAAAGCTCATGACCATAGATGAGGGTGGGAACGTAGATCGATCGGTAAATTGAGAGCTTTGCCTTTTGACTCAGCTCTCTCTTCACCACAACAGACCGGTACAGCGCCCGCTTTTTTCATTCATTCATTCAACCTTTATTTAGTCAGGTAAATCTTTTGAACCTCATGGGCTCATTTACGAAAGCGACCTGCTAAAACTAAAGAACAATGAACAGCAATGGTAGAATTTCCTTAAACAATAAACAAACAATAGAAAACAAAAGAGAGAGAATATATATATATATATATACATATACATATATATATATACATATATATACATATATATATATATATATATATATATATATATATATATATATACATATATATATATA
>JBBPBX010087007.1:0-14788 GCA_038048925.1 Garcialebias charrua
CACGTGATCACAACTCATACTCACTGCAGCACTGCTCCTGCTGCAAACAACACACAAGTGCTGTTCTCTGTGTTTGTCTGTCTGGCTGCTCTACTACTGAGCAGGGGGGGGTGTCTGTGTTTTTCTGAACAAACAATCCCGGGTGCTTTGCCCGGCAGACACCTGCATTTGCATTTTTTTTTTTTTGCATTTGCTCTAGCACACGCTGCTATCAACACAAATCAGCTCCCCTCCAACTGAGGGAAGCTGCTGAAAATAAGCCGAGGTATAAAGTTCAATCCAGAGCAATAGTACACAGATTTGTGATGAGATGCACGCTGACAAACTAAAATTATTTACCAGTTTTCACTGCAGCTTAGGTGAATACCCTCCAGGGTGATGTAGTATGAGTGACAGAGCATTGAAGATTATAGAAATGGTTGCAATTTTAAGTACTTGCTGAATGAATAATAAAAGTCTATATCACCCACCACCTTTAATGCTAGAGTTATACACTATGAACATCTTATACGACAGAGTTAAAGACATTATGTGACAAAATGGTCTCTCAGTGCTTGGAGAATGTGTCGTCTTTCAGCTAAATGTTAGATCAATGTCTGTAAAATTACAGATGTACCGTATTTTTCGGAGTATATGTCGCACCTTTTTATAATTTTTTCATGGCCTGCGACCTATACTCAGGTGCGACCATGGCTTTTTATCACTTTCGGCGAAACAAATGTTTAAATCCAGCTCATTTCACAATTACGTTCATTTATTAAGGAAAAGTTCAGCTCAGACACATATTTGCTATAATTTTTATCAAACAAATAATTGTTTTTAAGTGTTAATCTTCTTAAAAGCCTTGCTGTGCGCTCCTGTGGCAGACATTTGCAGCAGAGCTAAACGTAGGTGCGACCTATACTCCGGTGCGACCTATCTAGGGATTTTTCCAATCTATTGGTAATAATTGGACAATGCGACCTATACTCCGGTGCGACCTATACTCCGAAATATACAGTAGACATGTTTAGTGTTTTCTAAGATCAGTTGTTTTTTTGTCGCCGTTTTGAATTAGGTTATTTCTAAATGTTTTAGTTGTAGCAATAGGCCTATGTCCAATAATTATTTCCTGAGAGATTACGAGATATTCTGAAAACAAAGTTCAAAAAGTTAATGACAAAATGTGAGCAATGTTTTTGTGTTATCCATGAACACAGTACATATAGCGAGGATTACCATAGTTTCCAGATTATAATGCCTCTTTTCCACCGCTCGGCTCGGCTCGGGTTGGATCGGCTCAGGTCGGCTCAGTTCGGGTCGGGTCACATCTATGTTCTGTTTCCACAGCTTTTTTGTACCCCTTCTGTGGGCGGGGTCCAGAATCCTACTCGTCTTACCACATGGTGGCAGTAGTGTTCCCTCAAGCTATTTACTACAGTACTAGCCACCACTAGAAGAAGAACACAATAAAGGCTTTGACAGAATGTTGTGAAAGAGATGTCATGCTATAATGAGTACCTCATGAGCTGTAATCTTTAAACCCAATTCATAATCCTACCTTGTTGCCTTCTTTAAACCCATGTATTTTCCAATTTAGTATTTTTACAATAAAGATGTATTAAAGCATATTTTATTATTTAGTTATGCACAAGGTGCTTGATAAAGTTGCAAAACCATATTTATCTGAGCTGCTTCAACCTTCCTGCCCTCCCCGATCTCAGATCAGCTGAGCAGTTGCTGCTGACAGTCCTCAAAACTTTTTAAATCTTATTTAAAAACACACATTTATTCCTTGGCTTTTAACACGAGATCTTATCTTTTATGGCATGTTAACACACCTGCAGTAAGACTGGTATATGTATTTATTTTTGTATGCTTTTTATAGTTTTTAATTAACTTGTCTTTTATGTTATTGTACAGCACTTTGGTTGACCCTGTGGTTTTTAAAATGTGCTTTATAAATAAAGTTGATTTAAAACATCACACTGTGATCTTTGAAACTGCCAGAGTTTCCCTGGTAAAGTTGCTGCTGGGTGGTAGATGGTAGATGGATGGTCTGTGAATTCTTTAACTTTAAACTGTCCAAAGGACTTTGGCCACTTTTAATTTTTGACTTTTTTTGTATGACTTCATCCTAGAACCAAATAATTTATAACGTAATAACAGTTGAGCAGATTCTAATAATCTTTATCTTATGATTCTTTAAAGGTCAAATGCAAATGGAAAGTTCTCTTAACTTCCAGTATGGATTTAAACACAATACACACTTCACATTATAAAATAAGTTTAGGAAATTGAATGTTCGAGGACACCACTTAAGAAAATATAACGTTTAATAGGAAAAGTTTGAAGTGACAAACAGAAGTAACAAATTTCCATCTGGTGTCTCACGTCTTCCTCCAGAAGATGACACAGGTTGTTGAATTCTGGCGATTTTCTTCTGTTGACTGTAAAAGAAAAATGTGATTAATTTAGTCCAGAAACTGTTTTTTTTTTTTTTAAACAACACAGTGTGATCACAACATGTTCATATACTAAATGTATCCTGTTGGAGTTATTTGAAATAAAATTCAATGTTTTATAGACATAAATGTGTCAAGCTACCTCCATTAATTTTCTCCCTTGTACTTTGTATCACATATTATCAATTCTATCAAAAACCACATAGCTGATATTTTTCAAAAAAATCTAGTGTGATCACAACATGTTCATATACTAAATGTATCCTGTTGGAGTTATTTGAAATAAAATTCGAATTTTTATAATTTATTTTCGTTGTGCAAGCACAGTTTTGGAAGAAGTCAAAGCGAAACTACTTTAAATGCAGCATATTTGACCACTACGTGACAATATTAAAGCGTGGTTAAGCTCAGGAGCCCTCGTACTATAAAGTCAGCTATGAAATATATTTTATATCTGTTCATTGAGCTACATTTAAAGACATAAAGCCGCCCGCGCGCCGCGTGTTGCTCGTGGCGAACCTGCTTTTTAAAATCCTGCAGTTTTGAGCAATACGTGATTTTATTAAGGACACGTTCAGCTGAAGACCCATCTTTGCTATAAATTTTAAAAATAATAATTGTTTTTACCGTGTTATTCATGTAAAGTCCTCCCGTGATCGCTTCCCAGTCGCTTCCGTGAAAACTGCTCGAGTCTCCTCCTCCCTCCTTCCAGAGCGGGTCAGCTCGCCTCAGTACACCTCTGAAACCAGCCCGAAAATCTCAAGAAATCTCGCGCGGCTTAGCACGGAATATCCGGTGGAAAAGGATGAAAGGGGGTCTCTGCGACGCACATATGACGTAACATCTGACCCGAGCCGACCGGTGGAAAAGGGGCATAAGTCACTCCGGAGTATAGGTCGCATCAGTCAAAAAATGTCTCATGAAGATGAAAAAAATATATGTCGCTTTAGAGTATAAGTCCCATTTAGTTATAATAGTATTTAATAAAGTGCAAAAACAGACATTTAATCTGAAATAATAATGAAATAACTAACACACAGAACATACCTCGGATCCTGAACAGGCTTAATTAACAGAACAAGCCAACGAGTCCAACAAGCACGTTACTGATAAATTCACCAACTTTATTCCTCATCACTTTTGGGGACATTTCATCTAAGTAAATATTTAGGTGTTGGGGAGTGTTAGTGTTAGAGGAACAAAATATAGTTGTCAAAAACCTAGAGGACCCTCTCACAGCTGCAAATAGTAATGTTTACTCTTTGGTTCATGTCAGTATGAATGAACATTTAACATGTAAGTCAAAAATTGCATCATGAATAGGAAAAAAAAAACATATATACCGGTAAGTTGCTCCATACGATAAGTCACAGGACTGGCCAAACTATGAAAAAAGTGTGACTTATAGTCTGGAAAATACGGTAGTCTCAGCTTCTACCAAACAAATCTTAACTCAGTGTAAAATTATTTCTATTAAAAACATTGAATGGTGATATAGAGATTGTAGATACACACAATTATCTTGGTACAGGTAGTCCTCGACACAACGTTTCGGGGTTACGTCACGCATCTCATTAAAAAAAATTGAAAAATCTTATTTTATGTGTTTATGTTCTTGATTTTATGTGTACAGCACTTTGTTGCAGCTGTGGTTGTTTTAAATGGCTTTATAAATAAAGTATTATTATTATTATTATTAATATTATTATTTTGAAGCCGATTTATGCAGTTTCCGTCATTGGCCGGCAGTTTTCGGCAGTGTCTGGCAGTTTTCGGTTAGCTTCGGTTAGCTCCGGCTTTGACAGCCGGCTTTGGACGGACCGTGTGTCCGATCTGCGTTCCGATACATGAGCTGGAAAAGCTCGGTGAACTCTGTGGACGTCTCAGGCCTGGAGCAACAGCCGCCGATTGCTCAGCCGCATCACACCACGCCGGCCGACACCACCATTTCACCGCGGGATCCAGTGACCATCCCGCCGCTACTGTCCCTGCCATCAGCCGGCCCCACCGGGGACACGGAGCCGACGGGCGGCGGAGAGGCCTGCTGCGGCTGGGAGCTCGCCTCGATGCTCCGCCTGGCAGCCTCAGATGTTGGAGGGACACGGAGCTAACATGCTAACACACGGAGAAACGGCTTTGAGGCCTCGGATGTTGCCGGGACACGGAGCTAACATGCTAACACATGGAGAAACGGCTTTGAGGCCTCGGATGTTGCCGGGACACAGAGCTAACATGCTAACACACGGAGAAACAGCTTCACCAGCTCCCAGTAGGTTATTAACTATTTTTTCCCTTCATTATGGCTCCAGATGTATGGAGATAACACACTAACAGGCCCTATTGTAAAAAGTCTGGACCGCGTGAAGCTGCAGAGCTCGGACGTGCAACGAGATAACATGCTAACAGACGGAGGAAGATTTGACCAGCTCCCAGTAAGAAATTTACTTTATTTCCCCTTCATTATGGCTCCAAATGTACTGTATGTGTTTTTAGATAATTATGTAGGGTACTGTGTTAGGATGATAATTGATAATTTTACCTCTGCATCTGCTGCCCTCCCCTGGGGTGTACCCCAGGGATCTATTCTTGGTCCTCTTCTCTTCTCACTTTACCTTCTGCCACTCGGTTCTATTCAAAGGTGGGCAAATGAACGCTGGGGACCGCTAAAGCACTAATCTGCTTACAGTGGACCTAAACTTGTTGTCAGCGTTTTTGTGGTTTGACTAACTTTTATAATTCATAAGCGGATTTGTGCTATTTTTATTTAAAATGCAGTACCGCTAATAACTAATTATCTATCAGTAAAAACGAATAAACTTATTACAGGCTCTTATGCTGGCTCCGTAGCTGCTTGTTTTGCCTTTTTCTCCTCCCTCACCGTAAAGAGCAGAGAGGAGGGAGGGTTGGAGGGGGAGCAGAGGGAGAACAGACACGGATCTACCATGTAGCAAATGATGCCGTTGCTTGGGGTCCCAAATCTGCAGGGGTCCGGCCCCGCCGCGCCCCGGCCAGTCACCTACATCACTAACATTGCTAATGCTTGTTAATGTACATTTAACATAAAAATAATTATAGTTACGATGAAAACGATCTTAAAAACACAATACAAAAACCGGTCGATTTCTGTATTCCCCTACTAAAAATGGACTATTCCATCTTGACATCTTCCGGGTCAGAGGTGAACTCAGGGGCTAATTCTGTGGCTAGCTGCTTGTGCTGGGTTTCTTGGATAAATCCGCAGAGAACCCCGCTGTTTCAAGCCAAATTAACGCGGCCGGAGGATTTTATTGTGTGTTTTGTGTCGACCACTCGACGGTGAGTCGTTAGTTTTATGTATTTTAGTTACTTTTCATTAAATCTGTTGACATCTTCCGGGTCAGAGGTGAACTGGACGCTAACTCTGTGTCCAGCTGGTTGTGCTGGGTTACTAATGGATAAATCCGTAGAGAACCCCGCTGTTTCAAGCCAAATTAACGCGGCCGGAGGATTTTATTGTGTGTTTTGTGTCGACCATTCGACGGTGAGTCGTTAGTTTTATGTATTTGGGTTACTTTTATGTATAAATGCGGTGGCGAAACGCCCGTGTATTTCAGATTTAAAAGTGGTCTTAGGGATTAAAAGATTATTCTTTTTTGTTAATTTCGTGGCCGAATAGAATATATGTACGTAAAGTATTCAATCAATCAATCAAAAACTTTATTTCAGACGCATATGGTCCATAGTAACAAAAACAACCACCACCACAAAAAAATAAAAATAAATAAATAAATAAAAAGATAACATCAACAAGACACAGTAAAAATAGAATGTTCATCCATTGCCAAATAATTTAAGGCGCCAGTGATTCCACAGACTTGAATAGAACCTAACCGAGCTTTGTGCAGGGTTGGTCAGAGTATAGATGATGCTATTTGCAGAGTTTGTTAGCCTACACATACATCTGTACATAAGGTTACGAAGCACAGCTGCACAAGTTGGTACATTGGCATTCGCAAACATCTGGCTGGCACTACTCCATCGCGGCACCTTAAGCAGCATCCTCATGCCATCATTGTATGCCACCTGTAGTTTATGCATACTGCTCTTTCTGTAATGCCGCCACAGGTGTGCAGTGTACATTGGGGTACAATATGTTTTGAAGAGTGCAGTTTTTACAGACACTGAGCACATAGAGAACCTCCGAAGAAGCACATTAGCTTGTACATATTGCATACAACGCTGCCTGTAAATGTCCCTGTCATCAGACAGGTCAGCGGTTATGTAATGTCCCAAGTATTTCACCTCCTCACTGACATGGAGGATGTTGCCAGACAGAGTGAAGTCAGGGAAAGATAATTTAGTGTCCTCTTTGCTCCTGATAATCATGATGATACTTTTTATTGCATTATATTTGATGTCAAAGTCCAGTCCATACTGCGAGCAAACTCTTAACAGTTGCTGCAGACCAGCACTATATGGACAAAATATAACAAGATCATCAGCATACATCAGGTGGTTGATGGTTCTATTACCAACCCAACAGCCAGTCCTACATTGATTCAGCAGTTTAGATTAATCATCCATATACACGTTAAAAAAGCAAGGAGACAAAATGCTGCCTTGTCGCACACCAATCTGGTTTTCGCCCCCACCATAGCACCAAAACAGCTCTAGTAAAAATTACTAACGACCTTCTTCTTGCTGCTGACTCTGGTCTTCTGTCCATCCTCATTCTTCTTTATCTAAGTTCTGCCTTCGACACCATCTGTCATTCTATCCTCCTCAACAGACTAACCTCCATTGGCATCTCAGGTACCCCGTTAGACTGGTTCACCTCCTATCTCTCTGACCGCACCCAATTCATTCAGCTTAAATCCTTCCGTTCCCAGTCTTCCCCTGTCTCCACGGGTGTCCCCCAAGGCTCTGTCCTCGGACCCCTCCTCTTCATCATTTACCTCCTTCCTCTAGGCCACATCTTCCGCAAACACGGCGTCCATTTCCACTGCTATGCTGATGACACGCAGCTCTACTTGTCATCAAAACCTAACTCCACCCACCCTCCCTCCATCCTCACCGACTGTCTCAACGAGCTAAATCACTGGTTTTCTAACAATTTCCTTCAACTAAACAGCAACAAAACAGAAATCATTCTCGTCGGTACCAAAAACTCTATCTCAAAATCAGAACATCTTCTCGTCCCCCTTAACAACTCTCTGCTATCCCCCTCCCCTCAGGTCAAGAGCCTCGGTGTCATCCTCGACACCACTCTTTCCTTCACTTCACACATCAACAATATTACTCGGTCTGCTTATTTCCACCTCCGTAATATTAACCGTCTCCGTCCTTCTCTGACACCTCGCTCCACAGCCATCCTGGTGCACAGTCTTGTGACTTCCCGTATTGACTACTGCAACTCCCTTCTCTATGGCCTCCCCAACAAATCTCTCCACAAGTTACAGATGGTCCAGAACTCAGCTGCCCGTGTCATCACCCAAACCTCCTACTATGATCACATCACTCCTGTCCTGCAGCAGCTCCACTGGCTCCCGGTTAAATCACGCATCATCTTCAAAATTCTACTTCTCACGTTCAAATCTATCCACAACCTTGCCCCTCCTTATCTATCTGACCTCCTACAAATCTCCATCCCACCACGCTCTCTCAGATCCTCCTCTTCACTACATCTCCATGTACCCTCTGCCCGCCTCTCCACCATGGGGAGCAGGGCCTTCACCTGCTCTGCCCCTCACCTCTGGAACGCCCTACCGCCAGACCTTCGAAACACCACCTCCCTCTCTCTGTTCAAGACTGCCCTGAAAACCCATCTCTTTAGACTAGCTTATCACTAACTTTGCTAAATGTATTTTATCTTACCATTTTATATCCTTTATGCATTTTATATTTCAATTTGTCACTGATAATATTTGCTCTGTATTACACTGTGTTGGTTTGTTAAGTGTCCTTGGGTGTCATGAAAGGCGCTTTTAAATAAAATGATTATTATTATTATTATTACTCACATAAAAAGACGAAGAAACAGATTTTCCCCATTTTACACACATAGACTGGTGAGCATACCAATACACTAAGATTCTTAAAAGATATTTTGGTACTCCTCTTTCATGCAATTTATGAAACAATTTCCCATGGTTTACATAATCAAACGCTTTTGAAGCATCTATAAAACACGTAAAAATGGTGGTATTATGACTATGGTATAGATCCAAGATCTCCTTGAGAGCAAAAATGCACATATTCATTCATTCATTCATTCAACCTTTATTTATACAGGCTAGCCTCGTTGAGTCACGGGGACTCATTTACAAGAGGGACCTGTCTCACTCACACCAAACAACCATCCACTCTCACACTCACACCTAGGGTCAATTTAGAGTCACCAATCAGCCTAACAAGCATGTTTTTTGGTCTGTGGGAGGAAACCGGAGTACCCGGAGGAAACCCACGCATGCACGGGGAGAACATGCAAACTCCACCCAGAAAGGCCCCGGACCGGGATTTGAACCGGCAACCTTCTCGCTGAGAGGCAGCAGCTCTACCAGTTGTGCCAACGTGCTGCCCATATCAGTGCCAAGGTTTGGTTTGAAGCCAAACTGATTATCGGATGTCAGGAGAAACTTCTCCATTCTGTTTAACATAGCTCTCTCCAAGACCTTTGATAAAGTACTGGCTAGAGCTATAGGTCGATAGTTGTCTTTGCTATTTATCTTACCAGCCTTATTCTTAACAATAGGCACTAAAATCACAGACAGTATAGAATCTGGTAAAATGCCATGAATTAAAAACCCAGTAAAACAAATGGCAAGCAAGGGAAAAAGTTTCCTGCTTGCAAATTTTAAATGCTCTGCGGATATCTTATCCGCGCCACATGCCTTATTATTTTTCAGCTTCATAACAATATCCACAACTTCTTGTGCAGAAATAGTAACATCTTCATGTTTGTCTATGTCGTTCATCACAAAGGGATTACTTTTATTACGGTTAAACAGTTCATGATAGTGTTCCTTCCATAATTGCATAATTTCATCTGGTCCATTTGCACCATCAATGTTTGTTGGCAATGAGGTTTTTACATTATTGACTCTTTTAATTTCTTTCCAGAATTCTGTAGGACTGTTATGTTGTAATTTCATTGCAAGTGACTCAGATTTAAGTGCGTTTTCATTCCTCTATTAAATAAATCCTTTGATTTTTGTAATTTCATCCTTTTAGGATCATTTTTGTTACTTTTCAGTTGGCAGTGTAGTGCAAATATTGCATAACGCTGCCGGCTATATATAAATATATATATAATATATAAATATATAAATAGCGGATTAGATTAGCTTCCCCTAATTTTCATAAGACATTTGTGCTTTTGAAATTGTGGACCTAAAAAAATTAATAAGCGTTTTAGAAATTGTGGAACTAATTTTTTTATTAGCGTTGCCCACCACTGGTTTTATTTTCAGAAAGCATGGTGTGCAGTTTCATTTGTATGCGGATGACTGTCAAGTCTATTTTCCTGTAAAACAAAATGGCTCCACGCAGTCTCTTCTGGACTGTCTTGGTGACATTAGAGGGTGGATGGCGCTTAATTTCCTCCATTTTAATGATAAAAAGACCGAGGTTATGGTCTTTAAATCTAGTGCTCCTGACAGTCCCACCACTTTTGATTTTTCCTCTTTGGCCCCATATGAAAAGTCGATTGTGACAAATCTAGGAGTGAAAATTGACCCCTGCCTGAAACTGGACTGTCACATCAACAGCATGGTTAAGTCCTCGTTCTTTCATCTGAGGCGCCTGTCAAAAATCAAGCCCCTCCTTTCTAGACGCCACTTAGAGACAGTAATCCACGCTTTTATTACTTCACGCCTGGATTATTGTAACTCTCTTCTGATTGGAGTAAATAAGGCCTCGCTTTCTCGGTTGCAGCTGGTACAAAATGCTGCTGCACGATTTTTGACTGGTACAGGCAGACGTGAGCACATCACTCCAGTTTTAATGTCCCTTCATTGGCTTCCTGTCCAGTTTCGAATCCATTTTAAAGTTTTATTGTTTGTTTTTAAGTCTTTGAACGGTTTTAGTCCCTCTTATCTGTCTGAACTGCTTCAACTTTATGTGCCATCACGTGCTCTCAGATCCGCTGACCAGATGCTTTTAGCAGTCCCAAAAACCTTTTATAAGACCAGAGGAGACAGAGCATTTTCAGCTCTGGCTCCTAAATTGTGGAACGAGCTGCCACTGAAGGTCAGGCAGGCCCCATCAATATCTGTTTTTAAAACTCGTTTAAAAACACATATGTTTTCATTGGCTTTTAAACCAGAATGAGTTCACATCTCTGTTTTAATGTTGTATTATTTTACTTGTGATGTTCTGATATTTATATGATTGAGATTGATTGTTTTTATTGTTTTGTGCTTGTTTTTATTCTTGTACAGCACTTCGGACGGCTGCTGCTGTATTTTTAAGTGCTTTATAAATAAACTGGTATGGTATGGTATGGTATGGTAGGATAGGTGAAGTGCTTGGTAACTGTACAGTACCATACATGTGTGTGTATATGGGGCGGCTAGTGTGTATGTGTTGTCCAACTTATGACGATTTTCGACTTACAAACGGGCATAGGATCGGAACTCCGTCGTAAGTCGAGGAATACCTGTATTTGGCTGGATGAAGATCATGGAATTAGGTACAGGTAGTCCCCGATTTACGAGCGAGATCCGTTACAACGAGGCGCTCGTAAACCGGAAATCTCGTATTTCGGAACGGCCGCCATTTCTCTCGTAAATCCGGAATTTCGCTCGTAAATTGGAACGGTTTTCGCTAGCGCGACTAAAAACACTCTATTTTCATCCAAAAACTGCTTATGAGTGCATAAAAATGATCGGAAACGTGTGTTCATATGCTTAACTAACTAACTGTGGTGAAAAAACACATGAAAACTCAGTATTTTTTTCGTTTTTTCCAAAAATTCGCAGCTCGTAAGTCTGGAACCTCGCAGATCAGAGCGCTCGTAAATCGGGGACTACCTGTATCTAATTTTAAAATATCTAAAATTTGCAGTTCTGTTATAGACTGAATTTTCGTTTTTTTTCTATTTCTTCCCACAATTGGCTTGTAACAAGTTTATATTTTTCACAGCAGGACTAGGGAGACACAATCTATAGATTTGCCTCCCCTACTACCTTAAACTGGACCTTTTTTACTATGCTGCTCTGAGGTACTGTATATAACAGGTTCACCCTTTATATACCCTTGTTGAACTTACTTCACTCAATATTCGAAGGATGAAGCATAGGTATATTTCATATATAAAGCCATTTTAGGAAAATTACCATCATATATCCACTCCAAGTTCATTTCACTACAGAATACAGTACACAGGGCCTGCAGCTGGTTGTGGTTTAAGGTACCCTTTGTGTGTACAGAGTTGGGAAAGATGAGTTTGTCCTATTTTGGCCCATGGTCTTGGAATGACCTGCAGCTTAAGTTGAGGATGGAGTCTTTTATCTGTTTGAAACAAAAACTTTCAGAGATTTTGCTCCTTTAATGTTTGTGTTATAAACTGTGACTTTTTTAAACTTGCCTTGTATTTTATGTCTTATTACCAGATGTTCTGTTGTAAATGCTTTAATATTAGAGCTGTCATTTCTAACCCGGTCTATGGGTTCGGGTTAGAAATGTGCTTAATATGCGGGCCAGGCTGGTGTCAGGCTTTTGATTGTGTCAACGGATGCACGCGACTGGCAATCCAATTATATGGCAATATGGCTTGCCATACTTTCAACAGCTACACGCGGCCATTTGACCGCACGCTGTCAGTGATCCATCTACCCAAATGCATGTTCATTCAGCCGCTGCACTCAGCAGACGCGTGTGGCCGACGACCCAAACAGGTGAGATCACAAAATACCAGACATGTCAGAGCAGGGTCCATGTCTGAATAACGCAGAATGCAGGCAGAAGCAGGGATTTATTGTGCTTTGATGGCCATGAAAGGACAAACACCCCCTCAGCTCTGATCATCTGCCGCATTAGCTGCGCACGTCCGTTGACCGTTAATATCTATATACCGGTAAGCAGTCAAAGCTTAATTAAAAATGTTGGGGTTTTTTGGCTTCAGAACTGTAACTACTGTTAATTCATTAGGTCTGTGTTTTGGGGCCAAATGCAACTCTATTTAAAAATACTCTTACTGTTATTAAGACTTTTGCTGTAAATATTATGGCTTGCACATTGCCCTGCACATGCTTGTAAAAGTGGTTAATAATCGATATGGATTTCTTTCCTGGTAAAATAAGGTTTTAAATTAAACAAATAAATAACTGAGAGCATTTTTTTGTTTGTGGCATCAGTCTGAGTTGAGTCCAAATGTTAATTAGTTGTAGTTGTGCAGCCACGGATTTCTTTCTCCAGCTTTTAATAAAAATTGTTTAGTGGTTCACTAGATACATTGGTGAGAGACAAACATGCACAAAGATACACAGGCAAAAACATAATTATCTGCTTTCACCTTCTGGCAGAAGCAATATTAACGGTTCTCTAATTTTGCTTGTTTTAATTAAAAGTTGAGTCAGTTGATTAACACCAGATGCTCGGTTGCCATGACACCCGCATCCTACAGACTATAATGTCATTTCTTGACACAACTACTTTTTTCTTACTCCCCACACATTACAAGTGACTACATAATGAAAAAGCAAAGTTTTTGTTTTAAGAATAATCCATGTATTTCATAAATCACACCTTCATAGTCTGTAGTAGTAGATCATGCATCATGGTGTGCAAAAACCTCAATCCTCAGTGAATTGCTGTGAAAAATACTGCTAAATATGCTAATTAAGAATAGACTGCAGATACATACATAATTTGGCAAAATGTTAAATCCTATGGCACTCTTTTGAAAAGCATGTGTTTTAATGTTAACTATTTTCAGACAGTTTTGAACTTGATTTTCTTTCTTGCATGATTTTCTTTCGAGTAAGCCCTTTAGCAAAGCTCACTAATTCAGGATCAAAAGAACGTGGTAGAACACCTCATTCGCCAAAGCTTTATGAAGTCAGTAATTAGTGTTTGATTGTTGAATCATGCCTGCCTGAACCTTTTGATAAACGGGTATTGTTTAAATCCTATTATGACCATATGTATGCTGTGTTGATGTGAGCTTCCTTTAACAAGTCATTACAGATCCATTTGTAATCCAAATCATGCTTGAAGACGTGCAAATACATCAGAAGAATTTATTTTAACAACAAACTCAAATAGCAGTGTATAACCTGGAATTATGTTTGCTCTCAAATGGTCTGAAACACCAACGCAAATGCAACATATGCATGTCTGTGTTTTTAAATAAAATAATACAGCTTGTGGAATTTTTTTTATTTTTTTTAATGGGAAAAATCGTATTCCCCACCTTTCTTTGCAGCAGGTAACTAAATTGAAATTCTTCATTAAATTTACATTATTTTTCATCCCAATGTACAAATTTTTAAATTTAAAGGTACAACAAAGGATATAAAATTGTATTGCTGTTCATGGTACTCTACTCGTACCCTTCTAGGGTTCAGATGGAGCACAAAGCCAATGTATCTTCATATACTGTATGCTGATGACATTCAACTGTACTGTTCCTTCTATGTTTTGGAATTACACATGTTAGCTGAATTACTAAATTGTGTTTCCTATATTAAATGCATGGCTAGCCAACAACTGCCTTCAGTTAAATTCTAACAAGACTGAAACCCTGATCATTGCTCCTGAGCAGAAAGTTTCTTGGATCAAGTGACACCTCTGTTCTCTGGGCTCCTTTTCTCACCCAAGCCTCAGAAACCTGTTTTGCCAGCCAATTTATTTGGACAACCATTTGACTTATGGTAAAAAGTTGCTTTCATTTGAGAAAAAAAATTCTAAATGTTATCCAAATCTGACCTGGAGATGATTATTTATGTTTTTATCTCTTCTTGTTTAGGTCTTGTGATTCCTTTTTTACTTGTTTTAAACAAATCTGCTGTCGCTCGTCTGCAGTTGGTCCAGAACGCTGCTGCGAGGCTTTTAACAGGAACTAAGAAGTTCTCACATGACACCAGTTTTATCTTCTCTTCATTGGCTGCCTGTTGAATTTAGAATTAATTTTAAAAAAAATTGTCTTCAGTTTTAAAGCTTTAAAGGGATTGTGACATGATTTTTTTACTATTCATAAAATTACTCAAAATATATATATTTTATCATTTAAATATGTTTGTTTTTGCAAACAAAATGATAAATCACTTTAATTTTGCTTTAAAAGTGATTTTGAACTTCAAGCCGTGTTTAATCATGGGAAATCCGATTACACTCGAACGCACCATATGTGATGTCACACTGGG
>JBBPBX010087008.1:0-13490 GCA_038048925.1 Garcialebias charrua
ATCTATCAGTAAAAACGAAAATAACGTATTTACGAGCTCGGACGACAGCTAACAGACTATATCCTGTCAGCGCCGGATGTGGTCCGTGACAAAAAAGCGTCCCCCTCAGTCTCTTGGTGTGTGCTCTCTCTATAGCAGTTAGCAGCCAGTGTGTTACTCTGCAGCCTTATTGCTTGTTTTCGAAGAGTCAGACGAAGACTTTTTAACATGGAGGGTGAACTTGTGGATGTTTCTCAGCGGCCTACGCGACGCGTCTGGATTTAAAAAAAGAAGTTCGCCACATTAGCACTCTTCAAAATGGCGTCCGCGACGGCCAAAGAAGCCAGGATTTTACAACAAAACACGGTAAAACAATTATTTCTTTGCTGAGAAAAAATATATTTCATAGCTGACGTTATAGCACAAGTTTTTCTGAGCTTGAGAGTTTCACGAAATGGTCAAATCTGCTGGATTTAAAAAAGTAGTTCACCATTAGCACTCTTCAAAATGGCGTCCGCGACGGCCACAGAAATTAAGAACATAAAATAGCTGACAGGGCAGCAAACTTACATACTCAGGGAATCACAAGGAACTCAGGAGACAGAGGCAACAGGAGACAATGCCAGGACAACGATAAACACAGAGATACAGACTTATTTTTGATTTGATGTTTATTCATTCATTTTAAAAGAACAATACAAAACAGTTTCATCAGATACAAGGATGAATAGACTTTTAGCTGAATGGATGGATGGATAGACAGTTAGCTGGATGGCTGGATGGATGATCTTTAACAAGTTCTAAAATCATTAAAATTTAACCTCAGCTTGTGCCTCTGACCCAACAGAACCTCCTTCAGCAGCAGAACCCTCTGTGGTTCTCTGACTTCATCAGTCTGCAGGACTTCATCAGTCTCTCTCCTGGTTCTGGAGGAGTTCTGACCCACTCTTCTTTCCATTGTTGCTTCAGTTCTTTGAGGTTTCTGCTCAGCTCTCTGAAGGTTTCAGGTTCAGGTTCTGGACTCTGACTGGGCCGTTGATTTGATTTGATTTGATGTTTATTCATTCATTTTAAAAGAACAATACAAAACAGTTTCATCAGATACAAGAATACAAGTAGGATAAAATGAAAGGAGCAGAAAGAAGATGAAATCTTATTATATCTGCCCCTTATTTCACAGTTTGTTCAACCAATGATAACCTTCAAACTACATCACAAAATGAATAACTCTACTTAATTTTTCTAACTGTAATACACAAACTACATCACAAAATGAATAACTCTACTTAATTTTTCTAACTGTAATACACAAACTACATCACAAAATGAATAACTCTACTTAATTTTTCTAACTGTAATACACAAACACACTAAGCTACATCATAAGTACAACATAAGTGTAATACACAAACACACTAAGCTACATCATAAGTACAACATAAGTGTAATACACAAACACACTAAGCTACATCATAAGTACAACATAAGTACACAAACACACTAAGCTACATCATATATAGTTTTTGAGCAAGTCCTTTTTGACCTTTTTCTTAAATGTATACATTGATTTTGCATTTTTAACATCACTCTCCAGAACATTCCACAATCCAACTCCCTGAATTGAGGTAGACCGTCCCTTTAAGCTGGTTCTGAATTGTGGTTTGATGAATATCTGTCCCTTTGAGATTGTAATAACTTTGTCTTTTTATAAAATTTCTTTGGATATTTAAAGGTAATGTGTTATTATGAGCCCTATACATAACTGATAAAATACTATATTCTACCAATTCCTGGAATTTCAATAAATTTAGCTGAAGAAACAAGGTGTTTGATGGGTGACTGAAATGTTTTCTGGTGATTACTCTTACAGCTCTCTTTTGTAAAATAAAAACAGGCTTTGTAATTGTTTTGCACGCTTTTCCCCAAACCTCAATACAATAGATTAAATGTGGAACAATGATTGTGTTATACAACATATACAGAGCTTTATCAATTAAAAAATCCCTGACTTTATATACAGGTACATGAACACACAGCATGACAATCACAAACACCTGGACAACAAAATGGAGGAGATAAGCAAGACAATTAACAGAGAGACCAGGGAGTGTAGGGATGGGGACCCACCACCTGAGAGCAACATGCTTACAACTGTTATCTTGAAGTTCTAGGGTGTAGAGAGCCACAGAAACGGTTATGGTAGGCCGGATTTGGCCCACGGGCCTTGAGTTTGACACATGCGATCTAGTGGTACTAAAAGTAACAAAAGAAGAAAAAAAAACAGCCAAATATGTCAGCAGTTTAGCTAACAGACTTTGGAATGGGTACATTTTGTCCTTGTCAAACCTGTTGAAGAGAACCAAACTAAATACTCTGAAACTCAAACAACTTACTGTATAACAGTTCATGCACCGCTAGTTGGCAGTGTAGTGCAAATATTGCATAACTTGCTGCTACCTTGTTGAATTTAATTAGCGGATTAGAATTAGCTTCCCCTAATTTTCATAAGACATTAGTGCTTTTGAAATTGCGGACCTAAATAAATTAATTAGTGCTTTAGAAATAGCGGAACTAATTTTTGGATTAGCGTTGCCCACCACTGATTATTATTATTATTATTATTATTATTATTATTATTATTCTCAGATCCTCTGAGTTTCCAGACCTGAAGGCAGTGTTCCTGGCTGCCAGTATGGTGTGAACCTCTGCATTAAGCCAATGTTTTATGTTGGGGTAGCTTTTAACATATCTTTTGGTGGAGACGGTGTCAGTACATGTATGTACCCTAGTACTAAGGATGTGTATTGGTCAAGATCAAGCAGTCCTCCATTTTCAGCAGCTTCTCTGAAAACCTACGAGTCTGTTCTTTCAAAACAATCTCTCAGTATGGGGCCACTGTCCTAGATCCAACATTTACCTTTCTTTTGGCCATGGCCCTCTTAATGCCAGCAACCAGCATCTCAGAAGGGGCAGATAAGCAGGAGCCATTAAAATTGAGATGTGGTCTGACAATCCTAGGTGGGGGCGGGGTTCAGCTTTATATGCATATTTTACGTTAGTCTAAACATGGTCCAGCGTGTTGTTTCCACATGTTGGTATACCCATATACTGACTGAAATTTGGAAGACAGTCCTTTAAATTCACATGATTAAAATCTCCAGCCACAACGTAAAGAGCCTCAAGGTGTTCATTCTGTAGCAAGCTGATGAGCTCCTGCAGCTCCTTCATGGCTTCATTAGCATTAGCATCAGGAGAAATGTAAAGAACTGTAAAGAAGTCACTGAGAACTGGTGGGGTAAATAATGTGATCAACACCTCACTGTTATCTGCTCCAAAGCCTTCAAGCATGATCTAAAAAAGCTAAGTCTGGTCCTCTGGACATTCAAAAAAACAAAAAAACAAAACAAAGCAAAAAATTGTAGAAACGTTTCGTCTTTCGTCCGAAAGACTTCCTCAGTCTGAGGTGCTGGGTTCAGCTCAGTCTTATAAATAGCACCCTCTCACAGTGTTACACAACCAGTTGGCTGATGACAGCCTGAAACCAGCTGCTCACATGATCAAGGAGGACCATCAGCCTAACAATGGATCGTTAGCACCCTGATGGTTGTTTGCTATTCACAGAGGGCTGAGTGATACCAGCAATCACAGCATTGTAGGAGGGGGACAGTTGAACTCGGAGGCCTCCACCCCTGTTTAATGATGGGCGGTTTCTTTTCACAAAGATGGCCTCCTTTACTCCTCTCTCAAACCATCGTTCCTCTCTATCAAGGATGTGAACATCTTCATCCCTGAAAGAGTGACCGCTGGCCTGGAGATGAGTGTAGACTGCAGAGTCCTGACCTGATGATGTTGATCTTCTGTGCTGGGCCATCCTTTTGGCCAGCACAGAAGATCAACATCATCAGGTCAGGACTCTGCAGTCTACACTCATCTCCAGGCCAGCGGTCACTCTTTCAGGGATGAAGATGTTCACATCCTTGATAGAGAGGAACGATGGTTTGAGAGAGGAGTAAAGGAGGCCATCTTTGTGAAAAGAAACCGCCCATCATTAAACAGGGGTGGAGGCCTCCGAGTTCAACTGTCCCCCTCCTACAATGCTGTGATTGCTGGTATCACTCAGCCCTCTGTGAATAGCAAACAACCATCAGGGTGCTAACGATCCATTGTTAGGCTGATGGTCCTCCTTGATCATGTGAGCAGCTGGTTTCAGGCTGTCATCAGCCAACTGGTTGTGTAACACTGTGAGAGGGTGCTATTTATAAGACTGAGCTGAACCCAGCACCTCAGACTGAGGAAGTCTTTCGGACGAAAGACGAAACGTTTCTACAATTTTTTGCTTTGTTTTGTTTTTTTGTTTTTTGAATGTCCAGAGGACCAGACTTAGCTTTTTTAGATTTTTCTACCTGGATTATTGAGCATGCATCAGGGTACTTCAAGCATGATTTTTTTTTTAACCACAGTACAGTTTGTGCACCAACTTTTACTCACGTAAATGCACACCCCGCCTCCTCGTGATTTCCCCGTTAGCTTGCTGTAGCGGTCCGCTCTACAAAAGAGTCTATCATCCAGTTGTAAGATTGTATCCGGTGTTTCACTTGTAATCCATGTTTCTGTGAGGCAAAGCACTGCACACTTCATCATCTCTTCTGAGGCGCCTGCTCTCAGACAATTTAAATCCATCTTATTGTCAAACAAGTGGACGTTTGACAGAAAGAGAGATGGCATCAGGAGTTTTCCGGCAATAACATTAGCTTACAGCCTCACCAGAACACCCGCGCAACATCCTCTCCTCTTAAGCCGGGAGCAACGCTTCCTCTTCTGCCCACTAGAACGCCTCTGATGCATCTTCCAGGTAGATGACTTTAAGATCTGCATTCTGCCGAGCGTAGTTTTGAGTTCATTGCTGATTTCTGCTTTATTTCGTGGCAAATCTGCTCCAATTCTCATCAATTCAGTTGAGCTATAGTTCACACGCATACATCGTGTGGAGTCAGGTAAAGAGTCAATATTCAAACTACTAAAAACTGGGATGTATGTGTGTGTGGTGGGAGTGTATTTATGCATGTAGATAAGTAGTCTCTACACTTATTGTGGGAATTACGTTCCAGACACCCCAATGATAGGTGAAAATCCAAGGCTTCATAAACCCTTCTTACACGCCTGCAATGTTCTTAACAATGTTCTAAACTATCTAAACACTTTAAAAGAGCACAATGAAAGAGAGCAGACAGACTGATGCTACGGTTACTGAGCCCCCGAGGGTGGACTGGCCATCACGAGCACCGGGAGATTTCCCGGTGGCCTGGCCCACTCAGTGATCACCAAGGGGCTGGACTGAAGGCTTGGTTCAGGTCGCGCTTTATTATTTTAAATGAACAATCCATGCCGCTCATTCAGGTCTTCGCCTCACTGAAGCTCCCACAATAGCAATGGGGAACGACAGACCCCACCCCCTGCCCCCCTCCTTTCTCTTTCTGAGGCTGTCTGTCATAGAACAGCAGAGACACACAACAGGTTGCGTGCCTGCCTATTGTGTGTCTCTGCTCTGCTGTGACAGACAGCCTCAGAAAAATAAAGGAGGGGGCAGGGGGTGGGGGTCTGTCTTTTTCCATTGCTACTGTGCAGGGAGCAGGCCAGGGGCCTCATGTACAAAGACTTGCGTGGATTTCCTACTAAAAAGTGACGTACGGTCAAATCCAGAAAAGTGTGTACGCACAAAAAAATCCAGATTTATCAAACTGTGCGTACACCGGAATCCACGCACATTCCTTTTGTACATCACAACCAACGTGGAACTGAGCGCACGTGAGACACCTCCCCTGACACGCCTTCATTTACATATGTTAAACAGATGCAAATTACTTCCTGCATGTGTGAAGGACATGTTTGTTTGATCCCTGCGCGATCAGAAATTATTTCTAGATTCAGGAAAATAATGAATTTAATATAATATGAGTGAGGAAAATAATCCTAAGTAAGAATAGTAATAAAATGTGTTCATCACACAAAGAACGAGTGATTGTGTGTCGGATTTGTGTGTGCGCGCACCCTGCTTTGGTGCGCCAGCTCATCCATTCATTCTGAGTGAAAATATTAACTTTGCGCACGGGTTTATTACCATAATTACTGTAAACACAGAGGAACTTAGATGTTTGGTAGAACATAGATCTTTGTTTATTTAATAGATGATATGAAGAAACGGGTCTGTGCGTCTCAGTGGAGAGTTTTCATGACATGACTGATGTTGGAGTCTCCAAACGCTGCGCGCGCCACATTGTGCGCAATCTGTTTGTCTGTGAAGCCTTTACTCTCCTACAAGTTATATATGGTGTACTTCCACGTGTCATTTTGGAGAAATCTACAATAAACGCAGATCATGAATCACCTCCAGCTGCCGTGTAACACCGGCGTGGGTGCGCGCGCGCTCCAAAGCGCGACCACTCAGCCTTTGGAATCATATGGATGAGACATTCCATTAAATATGATCAGGCTTTGTGTGGACTGGACTGCCCTGATCGGCCTGCCAGCTCCCTCAGGAAAGCTCCTGTGGAACAGTTTGATCGCTGCTTCTGCACGCGTGATGCACGGCTCCTGCATGTGTTGCTCCAGAGCGCAGCAGTGCCAAACTGAAAAATGATTATTTCTGAAAACGGCTGATAAGCCATATCCTAGATCAGAAAATTATATCTGTTTATTAATAAATGCTCTGCGTGTTACACTATTTATTATATTCTCCAGTAAGGCTGAATGAATCCGTTCCTGTTAAATTTATTCTTTGCACAACTTTGCGCGTCCTTTATTTCACTGCGTCATGTGGATGTAATACTTGTTAATCGTGTGTTTGGTGGGAATATTAATCATTTTCACATCATGAACAGTTAATAATAATAATAATAATAATGAATTCAATTTATAACGCACTTTTCATTAATGGAAATCTCAAAGTGCTACAAGGTGCAACAGAATTAAATGTCAATAAAACAAATAATAAAACAATTAAAATCAACAACAGTGTCAGCTATGATCAAAAGTAGAATCATGAGGAGTATAGTATGCTCGGTTGAAAAGAAAGGTCTTCAAGCCGCTCTTAAAGTCAACCACAGATTGTGGGGCTTCAGTTTCTCGAAAGCACCTGTAAGTGTCGCCAAAGGAACAATAACCACAGAAACGTGCGTACGCCAGCAGGGGAGCTGGCGTGGAAATGTACTTGGATGCGCAGATATTCACGTTCATTTCATTTTTGTTACATACGGGGTTTTGCGTGGAAAGTGACGTGCGCAATGTTTTTTTGCGCACGCACGGTTGATACATGAGGCCCCAGGTCACTGGGAAATGTCCTGGTGCTCCCAAAGGCCAGTTCGTCCCTCAGCACAATGCTCTGGTTGCTTGCCTTCCATTAATCAGCCAGTCATCTCTCATGTATAATTTTATGTTGAAAATCTGTGAAAGTGAGTCTGCGAAAGTCAAACCGCAAAGTAGAGAGGGACTACTGTACTGTATGTATGGATTGATGGATGGAATATGGAAGGATGGAAGGAATGGATTTTCCTTTCAGTTGTTTCTTAAACAGACTGGTCAGCGTAATTCAAAATGAAAAGTTCAACATCTACATTTGTTTTTATATTTTTGGAAAGTTACCGTATTCGTCTGTCTTTAATACGCTCCAGTGTATAATACGCTTTGACCAATTATTGCCAATAAACCAGAAAAAACGTACATAATACGCTTCAGTGTTTAATACGCATCTATTATGCGTCACCGCTACGCAACGCGTCAGCGCCTCGTTTGCCCTGCTTAAAATGGCGGCCACAGAAGCGTCAGCACGGAAGGACTTTACAAGATTAAAACAGTAAAAACTATTATTTCTTTGCTGAGAAAAAAAATATTTCTTAGCTGAGGTTATAGCACAAGGGTTACCGAGCTTAACCGTTCCTTAATCAATTCACGAAATGGTCAAATCTGCTCAATTTAAATTGTTTCAGTTTGACTTTTTCCAAACAACCTCGGGGGCGCTACGAAAATAAATTGTAAATAAATCGAATTTTATCTCAAATGTCTTCTACAGGTCTAAAGTCTGTAAATTGAAGCCATATAATTACACTCTGTAAGCAGAAAAAAATATCCACCGAGTGGTTTCTGAGCTGTTTATCTAAACAGTAGGTATCTGTTTATGGTAGCTAACAGCTAACATGCTAAAAGCATTTTTTTTTTAGCTCTAAATATCTTCTGCAGCTAACAGGTTGTAAATGACCACCAAATAATTACACTCTGTAAGTTTCAAGAAAATCTGCGGTGTGGTTTATGAGTTATCTTGCTAAAAAAACCGCTAAGAACAACACAGCTAAATGGTAGCTACCTCCAGAGCAGGGAGCCGGGCAGCAACATTCAGTCCAAGCAGAGGAGGCTTTTTTCGGACACATGACGGTCGGTGGACTCTCTGGAAGTGTCCGCTAGCGGACAACAGTGGTACTGCACCATTTTTAGGCCAAAATGAAAAACGGCGAATCAGAGCCAAAAATGGGTCTAAAAATATGGGAAAAATCCATAGATAATACACTTCGGTGTATAATACGCAGGACATTCAAATCAGCAAAAAAAACTGTGTATTATATACCGACAAATACGGTAAATGCTTTCATTCATTCAACCTTTGTTTAGTCAGGTTAATCTCATTGAGCCTCGAGGACTCATTTACAAGAGAGATCTGCTACAAACTAAAGAAGGATGACAACAGCAACAGTAGATTTTCCTTAAACAATCAACAGTAGACAAACATAAGAGAGAAATGCATTTTTTTAAACAAATTAAAACAAAGATATCAAAGAAGCAAAACAGACAGATTATATAGTTGGTGTAGAAAATCAAAAACAAGAACATGTCTGCATTGTTTTTTGCCAGGATTCCAAAAGATTCTTAAAACCATTTAGAGAGATCAAGGCCGAGAGTTTCAGATCTTTTTATAAGATATTCCAGGAAGCAGGAGCAGAGTAGGAGAAGGCCCTTTTGCCAAGTTCAGTCCTCACTGACGGAACACTGTAGGTAATAATATCCTGAGAGTGCACGCTGTAGTTACACTCACACAAAGACATGTAGGAGGAGATGTATGAAAGCAGCAGACCAAGAAGCGATATAAAGATGAAAATGTACCAATGGAAGAGTCTATGTGAGGTTAATGATGTCCAGTTAACCAGTGAATACAGGGTGCAGTGGTGGGTATGATAATCACAGCCAGTTATGAATCTTAGTGCACCATGATAGACAACATCCAACACCTGCAGGGTACTTGTAGGAGCATTCATGTAGATAATGTCACCGTAATCAATGGAGGGAAGGAAAGTCACAGATACAAGGCGTTTCCGAGCATTCAGTGTTAGACATGATCTGTTTCTGAAAAAGAAACCCAGTTTAACTTTCAGTTTCTTTACTAGATTTTCCATGTGGAGTTTAAAAGAGAGATGCCAATCGACCAGAATACCCAAATATTTGTGGCATTACTCATGCCCTGAGAGCATGAATAAATTAAACAAGTTAGTCAGCAACGCCACCCTGGGAATTTCACCCAGAGAATTTACTTTAAGGCCACGCAGGTTCGCTTTGCACTGATTAAAACATCCGGGACAACTGTTCAAAATAACAATGATAATTTATTTACAGTTACCTTAAAACATCTTAAAACAACATTTATTTATGTACATCATGTTCATCATTTTTGTTACAGTATTTCATTTCATACCAACTAAATAAATAGACCAAAAACCCTTTAAACCCCAAAACACTTAATTACTTCAATAAATCAATTACTTCAATAAATACAGGTTTACCACAAATATACAGTATACAGTTCACCATTCCACCAATGTGGCACTCGCGTCACACCGCAGCGACAAGCAGCTGGCAGTCCTGACGTCACTGAAAGCGGGACACCACAGTCCACATTTCCACCACTCACGCACAACTTCCTCAAATGGAGTCGTCGAGGAACCAGAGTGGACGCCGGAAGGAAAAAGAACAGTCTCCGGAAACAGAGCAGCAGTGGTCCCGATGTGGGGAGACCTAAAGAAAGTTAATTAATAACTACTCTCCATACAGCTGCCACAAATAAAGCTTACGATGACAATCGTTTCCTTACCTGCTGGTCCTCACAACCATATACACACGTACACACACACATACACACATCCTCGTCGCCTGAGGGAACGAAGAAGCGCAGCACTGCAGCACTCTACCTATAATCACACGTAGATTTATCATTTCTGACCCAAAATCAGCTATAATACAGCGAGAGAAAGAACACCTACCGTCCAGCAGTCAAACAGCCCGTACCACACTCAGTGACTGGTCCTTTACGGCCAAAACCCGTGGGACACCATGACGGTCAGAACCCACGGCACACCAGCCACACGGCGACGTGTGAAGACGACCTGTCTGCCTGCATGCAGAGCAGCTGCTTTTATACCACGCCCACTCTAACAACTAGACGTTGCACCTGGAACCCATCAGCCTAATCAGGCATCGTTCTCTACTGCTACATTCTACCTCCACCTTTTGTATCGTGACCCGACGATAATCCATTAAAACTGATCCCATCAGCTCCCAAGATCAGAGCTAAAATCTCAACAACCCCTGAAGGGAAACCAACACGTGGCAGCCACCATTTCATGACTCCACAAACTTTAACTCTTACCAGGACCAAGCATCCACAGGTCCAACCAAAGCGGTAGCACCTCAGTGCCCCTCAGAACACATGGCAGCCATCATTTCATGACTCCACAATATCACCAGGACCAAGCATCCACAGGTCCAACCAAAGCGGTAGCGGTAGCACCTCAGTGCTCCTCAAAACACGTGGCAGCCATCATGTCATGACTCCACAAAATTAAGTTATTACCGGAAGCTATCCAACACTTCCACAACTGGTCTTTAACAGTCCCAGTCGAACACGTGGCAGCCATCATGTCATGACTCCACAAATTTAAGAAGCTATCCAAAAATCCTGACAATATAAGAGGGAGCTCCTGAAGACTCTCTCCCCCCCAAGTGACCAATCCAAAGAAATGCTTGGGCAGCCACCTCTCAGGCTCTCATCCACCACTTCATTCAACCTTATACCCATCCTACCCCTAAAGATGGACACTTCCTATCTCTAGGCACAAAATCAATCTCGCTGCTTCAGGGAGACTGGACATAGAAGGGCATAAGGCAATACTGAAGAAGTAGACGGTTGCATTTAAGCTGGCCTGTCCTTGTCATAACTGTTCATGGTCAACTCTTTAAGTTCTTGAATTTCAACCATAACTACAAGTTTCATCCACCAACCACTTTAAAGATTTATTGGAACCACCACTTTAAAGATTTGCTGGAACCACCACTGCTCTGCTTCCGGTCGGCCAATCTGCATACAAAACACAAAAAAACATAAACCAGAGAAAAACAAAACACCAATATTGAAATTCTCAAACAACTACTGGTCCCGGATGTTCATAAAAAGCTAATGAAAACATCCTTCCAGCAACGCCAAAATGTGGCATTACTCATGCCCTGAGAGCATGAATAAATTAAACGTTAGTCAGCAACGCCACCCTGGGAATTTTACCCAGAGAATTTACTTTAAGGCCACGTAGGTTCGCTTTGCACTGATTAAAACATCCGGGACAACTGTTCAAAATAACAATGATAATTTATTTACAGTTACCTTAAAACATCTTAAAACATTATTTATTTATGTACATCATGTTCATCATTTTTGTTATTTCATTTCATACCAACTAAATAAATAGACCAAAAACCCTTTAAACCCCAAAACACTTAATTACTTCAATAAATCAATTACTTCAATAAATACAGGTTTACCACAAATATACAGTATACAGTTCACCATTCCACCAATGTGGCACTCGCGTCACACCGTAGCGACAAGCAGCTGGCAGTCCTGACGTCACTGAAAGCGGGACACCACAGTCCACATTTCAACCACTCACGCACAACTTCCTCAAATGGAGTCGTCGAGGAACCAGAGTGGACGCCGGAAGGAAAAAGAGCAGTCTCCGGAAACAGAGCAGCAGTGGTCCCGATGTGGGGAGACCTAAAGAAAGTTAATTAATAACTACTCTCCATAAAGCTGCCACAAATAAAGCTTACAATGACAATAGTTTCCTTGCCTGCTGGTCCTCACAACCATATACACACGTACACACACACGTATACACACACACACACACATCCTCGCCGCTTGAGGGAACGAAGAAGCGCCGCACTGCGGCACTCTACTTATAACCACACGTAGATTTATCATTTCTGACCCAAAATCAGCTATAATACAGCGAGAGAAAGAACACCTACCGTCCAGCAGTCAAACAGCCCGTACCACACTCAGTGACTGGTTGCCTTTACGGCCAAAACCCGTGGGACACCATGACGGTCAGAACCCACGGCACACCAGCCACACGGCGACGTGTGAAGACGACCTGTCTGCCTGCATGCAGAGCAGCTGCTTTTATACCACGCCCACTCTAACAACTAGACGTTGCACCTGGAACCCATCAGCCTAATCAGGCATCTTTCTCTACTGCTACATATTTATAGGAATCAACAAACTCAATAAGGACACCATTTGAGGATAAAATCAGAGGAAGAACTGCTGGGACCGACTTCCTATTTGAAAAAAGCATCCCTTTGGTTTTATCAGCATTTAGGACAAGTTTGAGATGGAACAAATCGGATTGGATGATGTCAAAAGCGGATTGCAAAAGCTGGAAAGCCTTAGCAACCATTTTAGCTCCACAATAAACAACTGTGTCATCAGCATAGGAATGTAAGGATGTATCAGGGATGCTCTGACCTACATTACCTATGTAGATTGTAAAGAGTGTTGGTCCTAAGACTGAGCCTTGTGGTACACCATTTTTAACTGTTTTGTTTGTTTGAATTGGCCTCGTGGCATGGGGGAAGTGTACCTGGCTCGAACCTGTGCCCCAGGACCAGAACCGAACCGAGTTGGCTGTGGGGGACTTCATTGTACATTAAAGCCAGTCTCAGCCTGAGCAAACCGTTATCTTAATACAAGGACTGTTCACCTCCGTGGGAACGTAACCTGGAGGTGACGCGCGGCTGCTTTGAAGTGCTGTTGAAACCTAACGGGAGCAGAAATGGGTAGTGACGACTTCAGCCTCTTAATCAAAGCGTTGCACTCACCTGGAGGTGACGCGCAGCTGCTTCGAAGTGCCAACGAAATCGGTCTGGAGCAGTGACGGGTCAGTGAAGACCTCAGCCTCTCCGGTGAGCCTCGCTGTTTTTTTATTTATCCGGAGTTGGTCTTTCGGGCTGTGGTGGATCAGACAAGCAGAGAGTGACGTGAAGTGCGTAGGATCTGGAGTTGTGCTGTTTGGTGCTTGTTTTCACGCTGTTGCTCCCTGCTGGACTTAAACAGGCTAGGACCATGCCTTTATTTTCAGGAGGATTTTCTGGCAGTTCACTCTGCTATTTGCTGCAAATTATTTGCTAATAAATGCTAC
>JBBPBX010087010.1:0-14787 GCA_038048925.1 Garcialebias charrua
CTGTTCGTTTTGGGTGGAGCAAGTGGGCGTGGTGACATGGCGAAGTAAGACGTAACGCCGTCACCATACGTTTGGTTCTAAACTCCACAGATTTGATCTGAGGAGTACCAAAATCATTATGATCGATCATTACCCACCCCTTGAACAGGTGTTTATGCTAATTAGCAAATACCCTCCATAGCGCCCCCTAGATTATTCAAACTGTTGTAGCTCAGTGATACATCATCCGATCTGAACCAGATTTATTGTGCATCATCAGTGAGCCCTTGTGGACACATTGATATAGTGAGCTAACATTTGACTCAAGTGCGCCCCCTACATTATTTCTATAAATATATCTCAGTGATACATCATCCGATCTGAACCAGATTTATTGTGCATCATCAGTGAGCCCTTGTGGACACATTGATATGGTGGGCTAACATTTGACTCAAGTGCGCCCCCTACATTATTTCTATAGTTATATCTCAGTGATACATTATCCGATCTGAACTAGATTTATTGTGCATCATCAGTGAGCCCTTGTGGACACATTGATATGGTGGGCTAACATATGACTCAAGAGCGCCCCCTAGATTATTCAAACTGTTATATCTCAGTGATACATCATCCGATCTGAACCAGATTTATTGTGCATCATCAGTGAGCCCTTGTGGACACATTGATATGGTGGGCAAACATTTGACTCAAGTGCGCCCCCTACATTACTTCTATAGTTATATCTCAGTGATACATCATCCGATCTGAACCAGATTTATTGTGCATCATCAGTGAACACTTTGACACACATTGATAATGTTATGTAAATTTTTACTCCATAGCGCCCCCTATATTATTACTACAGTTATATCTCAGTGATACATTATCCGATCTGCACGAGATTTATTGTGCTTTATCAGTGAACACTTCGACACACATTGATAATGTTATGTAAATTTTTACTCTATAGCGCCCCCTATATTATTACTACAGTTATATCTTAGTGATACATTATCCGATCTGCACGAGATTTATTGTGATTCATCAGTGAACACTTCTACACACATTGATAATGGTATGTAAATTTTTACTCCATAGCGCCCCCTGTATTATTACTACAGTTATATCTTAGTGATACATTATCCGATCTGCACAAGATTTATTGTGCTTTATCAGTGAACACTTCGACACACATTGATAATGGTATGTAAATTTTTACTCCATAGCGCCCCCTATATTATTACTACAGTTATATCTTAGTGATACATTATCCGATCTGCACGAGATTTATTGTGATTCATCAGTGAACACTTCTACACACATTGATAATGGTATGTAAATTTTTACTCCACAGCGCCCCCTATATTATTACTACAGTTATATCTCAGTGATACATTATCCGATCTGTACGAGATTTATTGTGCTTTATCAGTGAACACGTCGACACACATTGATAATGGTATGTAAATTTTTACTCCATAGCGCCCCCTATATTATTACTACAGTTATATCTCAGTGATACATCATCCGATCTGAACCAGATTTATTGTGTATCATCAGTGAGACATTGTGGACACATTGATATTGTGGTTTAACATATGACTCCAGAGCGCCCCCTAGATTACTCAAACTGTTATATCTCAGTGAGACATCATCTGATCTGAACCAGATTTATTGTGTATCATCAATGAGCCCTTGTGGACACATTGACAAGGTGGGCTAAATTTGACTCAAGTGCGCCCCCTACATTATTTCTATAGTTATATCTCAGTGATACATCATCCGATCTGAACCAAATTTATTGTGAATAATCAGTGAGCCCTTGTGGACACATTGATATTGTGGTTTAACATATAACTCCATAGCGCCCCCTAGATTATTCAAACTGTTATATCTCAGTGAGACATCATCCGATCTGAACCAGATTTATCGTGTATCATCAGTGAGACCTTGTGGACACATTGATATTGTGGTTTAACATGTGACTCCAGAGCGCCCCCTAGATTATTCAAACTGTTATATCTCAGTGAGACATCATCCGATCTGAACCAGATTTATTGTGCATCATCAGTGAGTCCTTGTGGACACATTGATAAGGTGGGCTAACATTTGACTCAAGTGCGCCCCCTACATTATTTCTATAGTTATATCTCAGTGATACATCATCCGATCTGAACCAGATTTACTGTGAATCATCATTGAGACATTGTGGACACATTGATATTGTGGTTTAACATATGACTCCAGAGCGCCCCCTAGATTATTCAAACTGTTATATCTCAGTGATACATCATCCGATCTGAACCAGATTTATTGTGCATCATCAGTGAGCCCTTGTGGACACATTGATATGGTGGGCTAACATTTAACTCAAGTGCGCCCCCTACATTATTTCTATAGTTATATCTCAGTGATACATCATCCGATCTGAACCAGATTTATTGTGCATCATCAGTGAGCCCTTGTGGACACATTGATTTTGTGATTTAACATATAACTCCATAGCGCCCCCTAGATTATTCAAACTGTTATATCTCAGTGAGACATCATCTGATCTGAACCAGATTTATTGTGCGTGTGCACCCCTGGTGCGGAGTAGACACGAGAGACTTCGAAATGGCGACCGAGCGGACGAGCTGGAGCTCGCGCGGTCGCCTCAATAAGGTCCGAGCGGCGCTAAGCTGCGAGGGCCTCAATGCTGCTTGCAGCTTTAATTATTATTATTTTTATTTTTTTTTTTCTTCCCCCAAAAGAAGTGGCCTTTTGGAGGCTTTATCATATACGAAAACTCACCAAATTTGGCGGACTCGTCAGGACTGGTGAAAAATTACGTATTTTGGGGGCGTGGCAAAAATAGCCACAGAAACGGCTCAAGAGCGCCCCCTAGAAATTTTCAAAATACCCTCCGCATTGACCTTAGTTTGACGTACAATCATGAAATTCGGTACACTTGTCCAACTCACCAAGATGCACAGAAAAACCTCTGGCACCAACGTTGTACAATAAATGGTAAGGCGGCCATTTTGGAACGATGACCAAATTTTCACACCTTTTTGGCCGTTTACAGCCTCCGCATTTGAACGAACTCCTCCTATGAATTTCGCTCGATTTGGTTCAAACTTGGCCAGTTTCTTCATAAGGCATGGGGGAACAAACAACATCAAAATTGTGCGTTTTCATGAATGCTGAAGGGGCGGGGCCAGACGTCAAAGTTGGACATCTCGCCATGAAAAACGAAACGCTTACAGCTCTTACACGAAAAAAGTCTAATACATCAAACCTTCAGTTATTGACCCACATCCGGTCCCCCGCAAAACTGTATGGTCAAATCATGACATCACTTAAGCCACGCCCCCTGACAACAGGAAGTGTAAAGTTTTACGTTGAACGGTCCATATCGGACCCCTGTTACCTAATCAGCGTGGCATTGTGTCCAGTGACCGAAGACATGTTGGTGTAACAAGCATTCCAATACTGTTCGTTTTTGGTGGAGCATGTGGGCGTGGCGACGTGGCGAAGTAAGACATAACGCCATCACCATACGTTTGGTTCTAAAATCCACAGATTTGATCCGAGGAGTACCAAAATCAGTTTGATCGATCATTGCCCACCCCTTGAACAGGTGTTTATGCTAATTAGCAAATCGCTACAGAAACGGCTCAAGAGCGCCCCCTAGAAATATTCAAAATACCCTCCGCATTGACCTTAGTTTGACGTAGAATCATGAAATTTGGTACACTTGTCCAACTCACCAAGATGCACAGAAAACCCTCTGGCACCAATGTTGTACGATAAATGGTAAGGCGGCCATTTTGGAACGATGACCAAATTTTCACCCCTTTTTGGCCGTTTACAGCCTCTGCATTTGAACGAACTCCTCCTATGAATTTCGCTCGATTTGGTTCAAACTTGGCCAGTTTCTTCATAAGGCACGGGGGAACAAACAATATCAAAATTGTGCGTTTTCATGAATGCTGAAGGGGCGGGGCCAGACGTCAAAGTTGGACATCTCGCCATGAAAAACGAAACGCTTACAGCTCTTACACGAAAAAAGTCTAATACATCAAACCTTCAGTTATTGACCCACATCCGGTCCCCCGCAAAACTGTATGGTCAAATCATGACATCACTTAAGCCACGCCCCCTGACAACAGGAAGTGTAAAGTTTTACGTTGAACGGTCCATATCGGACCCCTGTTACCTAATCAGCGTGGCATTGTGTCCAGTGACCGAAGACATGTTGGTGTAACAAGCATTCCAATACTGTTCGTTTTTGGTGGAGCATGTGGGCGTGGCGACGTGGCGAAGTAAGACATAACGCCATCACCATACGTTTGGTTCTAAAATCCACAGATTTGATCCGAGGAGTACCAAAATCAGTATGATCGATCATTGCCCACCCCTTGAACAGGTGTTTATGCTAATTAGCAAATCGCTACAGAAACGGCTCAAGAGCGCCCCCTAGAAATATTCAAAATACCCTCCGCATTGACCTTAGTTTGACGTAGAATCATGAAATTTGGTACACTTGTCCAACTCACCAAGATGCACAGAAAACCCTCTGGCACCAATGTTGTACGATAAATGGTAAGGCGGCCATTTTGGAACGATGACCAAATTTTCACCCCTTTTTGGCCGTTTACAGCCTCTGCATTTCAACAAACTCCTCCTAGGGATTTCGCTCGATTTGATTCAAACTTGGCCAGTTTCTTTATAAGGCACGGGGGAACAAATGTTATCAAAACTGTGCGTTTTCATGCATGCTGAAGGGGCGGGGCCAGACCTCAAAGTTGGACATCTCGCCATGAAAAACGAAACGCTTACAGCTCTTACACGAAAACTGTCTAATACATCAAACCTTCAGTGATTGACCCACATCCGGTCCCCTGCAAAACTGTATGGTCAAATCATGACATCACTTAAGCCACGCCCCCTGACAACAGGAAGTGTAAAGTTTTACGTTGAACGGTCCATATCGGATCCCTGTTACCTAATCAGCGTGACATTGTATCCAGTCACCGAAGACATGTTGGTGTAACAAGCTTTCCAGCACTGTTCGTTTTGGGTGGAGCAAGTGGGCGTGGTGACGTGGCGAAGTAAGACGTAACGCCGTCACCATACGTTTGGTTCTAAACTCCACAGATTTGATCTGAGGAGTACCAAAATCATTATGATCGATCATTACCCACCCCTTGAACAGGTGTTTATGCTAATTAGCAAATAGCCTCCATAGCGCCCCCTAGATTATTCAAACTGTTGTATCTCAGTGATACATCATCCGATCTGAACCAGATTTATTGTGCATCATCAGTGAGCCCTTGTGGACACATTGATATGGTGGGCTAACATTTGACTCAAGTGCGCCCCCTACATTATTTCTATAGTTATATCTCAGTGATACATCATCCGATCTGAACCAGATTTATTGTGCATCATCAGTGAGCCCTTGTGGACACATTGATATGGTGGGCTAACATTTGACTCAAGTGCGCCCCCTACATTATTTCTATAGTTATATCTCAGTGATACATCATCCGATCTGAACCAGATTTATTGTGCATCATCAGTGAGCCCTTGTGGACACATTGATATGGTGGGCTAACATATGACTCCAGAGCGCCCCCTAGATTATTCAAACTGTTATATCTCAGTGATACATCATCCGATCTGAACCAGATTTATTGTGCATCATCAGTGAGCCCTTGTGGACACATTGATATTGTGGTTTAACATATGACTCAAGAGCGCCCCCTAGATTATTCAAATCGTTATATCTCAGTGATACATCATCCGATCTAAACCAGATTTATTGTGCATCTTCAGTGAACACTTCGACACACATTGATAATGGTATGTAAATTTTTACTCCATAGCGCCCCCTATATTATTACTACAGTTATATCTTAGTGATACATTATCCGATCTGCACGAGATTTATTGTGATTCATCAGTGAACACTTCTACACACATTGATAATGGTATGTAAATTTTTACTCCATAGCGCCCCCTGTATTATTACTACAGTTATATCTTAGTGATACATTATCCGATCTGCACAAGATTTATTGTGCTTTATCAGTGAACACTTCGACACACATTGATAATGGTATGTAAATTTTTACTCCATAGCGCCCCCTATATTATTACTACAGTTATATCTTAGTGATACATTATCCGATCTGCACGAGATTTATTGTGCTTTATCAGTGAACACTTCGACACACATTGATAATGTATGTAAATTTTTACTCCATAGCGCCCCCTATATTATTATTACAGTTATATCTTAGTGATACATTATCCGATCTGCACGAGATTTAATGTGATTCATCAGTGAACACTTCTATACACATTGATAATGGTATGTAAATTTTTACTCCATAGCGCCCCCTATATTATTACTACAGTTATATCTCAGTGATACATTATCCAATCTGCACGAGATTTATTGTGCTTTATCAGTGAACACTTCGACACACATTGATAATGGTATGTAAATTTTTACTCCATAGCGCCCCCTATATTATTACTACAGTTATATCTTAGTGATACATTATCCGATCTGCACGAGATTTATTGTGATTCATCAGTGAACACTTCTACACACATTGATAATGGTATGTAAATTTTTACTCCATAGCGCCCCCTGTATTATTACTACAGTTATATCTTAGTGATACATTATCCGATCTGCACAAGATTTATTGTGCTTTATCAGTGAACACTTCGACACACATTGATAATGGTATGTAAATTTTTACTCCATAGCGCCCCCTATATTATTACTACAGTTATATCTCAGTGATACATAATCCGATCTGAACCAGATTTATTGTGCATCATCAGTGAGACCTTGTGGACACATTGATATTATGGTTTAACATATGACTCCAGAGCGCCCCCTAGATTATTCAAACTGTTATATGTCAGTGATACATCATCCGATCTGTACCAGATTTATTGTGCGTCATCAAGAAGCAGTTCTACACGCATTGATATTGTTGTGTAAATTTTGACTCAATTGCGCCCCCTACATTATTTCTATAGTTGTATCTCAAAGATAGATCATCGGATTTGAACCAGATTTATTGTGCATCATCAGTGAGTCCTTGTGGACACATTGATAAGGTGGGCTAACATTTGACTCAAGTGCGCCCCCTACATTATTTCTATAGTTATATCTCAGTGATACATCATCCGATCTGAACCAGATTTATTGTGCGTAATCAGTGAGACCTTGTGGACACATTGATATTGTTGTTTAACATATGACTCCAGAGCGCCCCCTAGATTATTCAAACTGTTATATCTCAGTGATACATCATCCGATCTGAACCAGATTTATTGTGCATCATCAGTGAGCCCTTGTGGACACATTGATATGGTGGGCTAACATTTGACTCAAGTGCGCCCCCTACATTATTTCTATAGTTATATCTCAGTGATACATCATCCGATCTGAACCAGATTTATTGTGCATCATCAGTGAGCCCTTGTGGACACATTGATATGGTGGGCTAACATTTGACTCCATAGCGCCCCCTATATTATTACTACAGTTATATCTTAGTGATACATTATCCGATCTGCACGAGATTTAATGTGATTCATCAGTGAACACTTCTATACACATTGATAATGTTATGTAATTTTTTACTCCATAGCGCCCCCTATATTATTACTACAGTTATATCTTAGTGATACATTATCCGATCTGCACGAGATTTATTATGATTCATCAGTGAACACTTCTACATCACATTCATAATGATATGTAAATTTTTACTCCATAGCGCCCCCTGTATTATTACTACAGTTATATCTTAGTGATACATTATCCGATCTGCACGAGATTTATTGTGCTTTATCAGTGAACACTTCGACACACATTGATAATGGTATGTAAATTTTTACTCCATAGCGCCCCCTATATTATTACTACAGTTATATCTCAGTGATACATCATCCGATCTGAACCAGATTTATTGTGCATCATCAGTGAGCTCTTGTGGACACATTGATATGGTGGGCTAACATTTGACTCAAGTGCGCCCCCTACATTATTTCTATAGTTATATCTCAGTGATACATCATCCGATCTGAACCAGATTTATTGTGCATCATCAGTGAGCCCTTGTGGACACATTGATATGGTGGGCTAACATATGACTCCAGAGCGCCCCCTAGATTATTCAAACTGTTATATCTCAGTGATACATTATCCGATCTGAACCATATTTATTTATCATCATCAGTGAGCCCTTGTGGACACATTGATATGGTGGGCTAACATTTGACTCAAGTGCGCCCCCTACATTACTTCTATAGTTATATCTAAGTGATACATCATTCGATCTGAACCAGATTTATTGTGCGTGTGCACTCCTGGTGCGGAGTAGACACGAGAGACTTTGAAATGGCGACCGAGCGGACGAGCTGGAGCTCGCGCGGTCGCCTCAATAAGGTCCGAGCGGCGCTAAGCTGCGAGGGCCTCAACGCCGCTTGCGGCTTTAATTATTATTATTATTATTTTTTTTATTTTTCTTCCCCCCAAAGAAGTGGCCTTTTGGAGGCTTTATCATATACGAAAACTCACCAAATTTGGCGGACTCGTCAGGACTGGTGAAAAATTACGTATTTTGGGGGCGTGGCAAAAATCGTCACAGAAACGGCTCAAGAGCGCCCCCTAGAAAATTTCAAAATACCCTCCGCATTGACCTTATTTTGACGTAGAATCATGAAATTCGGTACACTTGTCCATCTCACCAAGATGCACAGAAAACCCTCTGGCACCAACGTTGTACAATAAATGGGAAGGCGGCCATTTTGAAACGATGACCAAATTTTCACCCCTTTTTGGCCGTTTACAGCCTCCGCATTTGAACGAACTCCTCCTATGAATTTCGCTCGATTTGGTTCAAACTTGGCCAGTTTCTTCATAAGGCACAGGGGAACAAACAATATCAAAATTGTGCGTTTTCATGAATGCTGAAGGGGCGGGGCCAGACGTCAAAGTTGGACATCTCGCCATGAAAAACGAAACGCTTACAGCTCTTACACGAAAAAAGTCTAATACATCAAACCTTCAGTTATTGACCCACATCCGGTCCCCCGCAAAACTGTATGGTCAAATCATGACATCACTTAAGCCACGCCCCCTGACAACAGGAAGTGTAAAGTTTTACGTTGAACGGTCCATATCGGACCCCTGTTACCTAATCAGCGTGGCATTGTGTCCAGTGACCGAAGACATGTTGGTGTAACAAGCATTCCAATACTGTTCGTTTTTGGTGGAGCATGTGGGCGTGGCGACGTGGCGAAGTAAGACATAACGCCATCACCATACGTTTGGTTCTAAAATCCACAGATTTGATCCGAGGAGTACCAAAATCAGTATGATCGATCATTGCCCACCCCTTGAACAGGTGTTTATGCTAATTAGCAAATCGCTACAGAAACGGCTCAAGAGCGCCCCCTAGAAATATTAAAAATACCCTCCGCATTGACCTTAGTTTGACGTAGAATCATGAAATTTGGTACACTTGTCCAACTCACCAAGATGCACAGAAAACCCTCTGGCACCAATGTTGTACGATAAATGGTAAGGCGGCCATTTTGGAACGATGACCAAATTTTCACCCCTTTTTGGCCGTTTACAGCCTCTGCATTTCAACGAACTCCTCCTAGGGATTTCGCTCGATTTGATTCAAACTTGGCCAGTTTCTTTATAAGGCACGGGGGAACAAATGTTATCAAAACTGTGCGTTTTCATGCATGCTGAAGGGGCGGGGCCAGACCTCAAAGTTGGACATCTCGCCATGAAAAACGAAACGCTTATAGCTCTTACACGAAAACTGTCTAATACATCAAACCTTCAGTGATTGACCCACATCCGGTCCCCTGCAAAACTGTATGGTCAAATCATGACATCACTTAAGCCACGCCCCCTGACAACAGGAAGTGTAAAGTTTTACGTTGAACGGTCCATATCGGATCCCTGTTACCTAATCAGCGTGACATTGTATCCAGTCACCGAAGACATGTTGGTGTAACAAGCTTTCCAGCACTGTTCGTTTTGGGTGGAGCAAGTGGGCGTGGTGACATGGCGAAGTAAGACGTAACGCCGTCACCATACGTTTGGTTCTAAACTCCACAGATTTGATCTGAGGAGTACCAAAATCATTATGATCGATCATTACCCACCCCTTGAACAGGTGTTTATGCTAATTAGCAAATACCCTCCATAGCGCCCCCTAGATTATTCAAACTGTTGTAGCTCAGTGATACATCATCCGATCTGAACCAGATTTATTGTGCATCATCAGTGAGCCCTTGTGGACACATTGATATAGTGAGCTAACATTTGACTCAAGTGCGCCCCCTACATTATTTCTATAAATATATCTCAGTGATACATCATCCGATCTGAACCAGATTTATTGTGCATCATCAGTGAGCCCTTGTGGACACATTGATATGGTGGGCTAACATTTGACTCAAGTGCGCCCCCTACATTATTTCTATAGTTATATCTCAGTGATACATTATCCGATCTGAACTAGATTTATTGTGCATCATCAGTGAGCCCTTGTGGACACATTGATATGGTGGGCTAACATATGACTCCAGAGCGCCCCCTAGATTATTCAAACTGTTATATCTCAGTGATACATCATCCGATCTGAACCAGATTTATTGTGCATCATCAGTGAGCCCTTGTGGACACATTGATATGGTGGGCAAACATTTGACTCAAGTGCGCCCCCTACATTACTTCTATAGTTATATCTCAGTGATACATCATCCGATCTGAACCAGATTTATTGTGCATCATCAGTGAACACTTTGACACACATTGATAATGTTATGTAAATTTTTACTCCATAGCGCCCCCTATATTATTACTACAGTTATATCTCAGTGATACATTATCCGATCTGCACGAGATTTATTGTGCTTTATCAGTGAACACTTCGACACACATTGATAATGGTATGTAAATTTTTACTCCATAGCGCCCCCTATATTATTACTACAGTTATATCTTAGTGATACATTATCCGATCTGCACGAGATTTATTGTGATTCATCAGTGAACACTTCTACACACATTGATAATGGTATGTAAATTTTTACTCCACAGCGCCCCCTATATTATTACTACAGTTATATCTCAGTGATACATTATCCGATCTGTACGAGATTTATTGTGCTTTATCAGTGAACACGTCGACACACATTGATAATGGTATGTAAATTTTTACTCCATAGCGCCCCCTATATTATTACTACAGTTATATCTCAGTGATACATCATCCGATCTGAACCAGATTTATTGTGTATCATCAGTGAGACATTGTGGACACATTGATATTGTGGTTTAACATATGACTCCAGAGCGCCCCCTAGATTACTCAAACTGTTATATCTCAGTGAGACATCATCTGATCTGAACCAGATTTATTGTGTATCATCAATGAGCCCTTGTGGACACATTGACAAGGTGGGCTAAATTTGACTCAAGTGCGCCCCCTACATTATTTCTATAGTTATATCTCAGTGATACATCATCCGATCTGAACCAAATTTATTGTGAATAATCAGTGAGCCCTTGTGGACACATTGATATTGTGGTTTAACATATAACTCCATAGCGCCCCCTAGATTATTCAAACTGTTATATCTCAGTGAGACATCATCCGATCTGAACCAGATTTATCGTGTATCATCAGTGAGACCTTGTGGACACATTGATATTGTGGTTTAACATGTGACTCCAGAGCGCCCCCTAGATTATTCAAACTGTTATATCTCAGTGAGACATCATCCGATCTGAACCAGATTTATTGTGCATCATCAGTGAGTCCTTGTGGACACATTGATAAGGTGGGCTAACATTTGACTCAAGTGCGCCCCCTACATTATTTCTATAGTTATATCTCAGTGATACATCATCCGATCTGAACCAGATTTACTGTGAATCATCATTGAGACATTGTGGACACATTGATATTGTGGTTTAACATATGACTCCAGAGCGCCCCCTAGATTATTCAAACTGTTATATCTCAGTGATACATCATCCGATCTGAACCAGATTTATTGTGCATCATCAGTGAGCCCTTGTGGACACATTGATATGGTGGGCTAACATTTAACTCAAGTGCGCCCCCTACATTATTTCTATAGTTATATCTCAGTGATACATCATCCGATCTGAACCAGATTTATTGTGCATCATCAGTGAGCCCTTGTGGACACATTGATTTTGTGATTTAACATATAACTCCATAGCGCCCCCTAGATTATTCAAACTGTTATATCTCAGTGAGACATCATCTGATCTGAACCAGATTTATTGTGCGTGTGCACCCCTGGTGCGGAGTAGACACGAGAGACTTCGAAATGGCGACCGAGCGGACGAGCTGGAGCTCGCGCGGTCGCCTCAATAAGGTCCGAGCGGCGCTAAGCTGCGAGGGCCTCAATGCTGCTTGCAGCTTTAATTAGGCCCGAAGCAGCGAAGCGCTGCAAGGACCTATTGTAATTGTAGTGTTTATTATTTTTATTTTTTTTATTTTTATTTTTATTTTTATTCCCCCCAAAGAAGTGGCCTTTTGGAGGCTTTATCATATACGAAAACTCACCAAATTTGGCGGACTTGTCAGGACTGGTGAAAAATTACGTATTTTGGGGGCGTGGCAAAAATCGTCACAGAAACGGCTCAAGAGCGCCCCCTAGAAATTTTCAAAATACCCTCCGCATTGACCTTATTTTGACGTAGAATCATGAAATTCGGTACACTTGTCCAACTCACCAAGATGCACAGAAAACCCTCTGGCACCAACGTTGTACGATAAATGGTAAGGCGGCCATTTTGGATCGATGACCAAATTTTCACCCCTTTTTGGCCGTTTACAGCCTCCGCATTTGAACGAACTCCTCCTATGAATTTCGCTCGATTTGGTTCAAACTTGGCCAGTTTCTTCATAAGGCACGGGGGAACAAACGATATCAAAATTGTGCGTTTTCATGAATGCTGAAGGGGCGGGGCCAGACGTCAAAGTTGGACATCTCGCCATGAAAAACGAAACGCTTACAGCTCTTACACGAAAAAAGTCTAATACATCAAACCTTCAGTTATTGACCCACATCCGGTCCCCCGCAAAACTGTATGGTCAAATCATGACATCACTTAAGCCACGCCCCCTGACAACAGGAAGTGTAAAGTTTTACATTGAACGGTCCATATCGGACCCCATTTACCTAATCCGCGTGGCATTGTGTCCAGTGACCGAAGACATGTTGGTGTAACAAGCATTCCAATACTGTTCGTTTTTGGTGGAGCATGTGGGCGTGGCGTAGTGGCGAAGTAAGACATAACGCCATCACCATACGTTTGGTTCTAAAATCCACAGATTTGATCCGAGGAGTACCAAAATCAGTATGATCGATCATTGCCCACCCCTTGAACAGGTATTTATGCTAATTAGCAAATCGCTACAGAAACGGCTCAAGAGCGCCCCCTAGAAATATTCAAAATACCCTCCGCATTGACCTTAGTTTGACGTAGAATCATGAAATTTGGTACACTTGTCCAACTCACCAAGATGCACAGAAAACCCTCTGGCACCAATGTTGTACGATAAATGGTAAGGCGGCCATTTTGGAACGATGACCAAATTTTCACCCCTTTTTGGCCGTTTACAGCCTCTGCATTTCAACGAACTCCTCCTAGGGATTTCGCTCGATTTGATTCAAACTTGGCCAGTTTCTTTATAAGGCACGGGGGAACAAATGTTATCAAAACTGTGCGTTTTCATGCATGCTGAAGGGGCGGGGCCAGACCTCAAAGTTGGACATCTCGCCATGAAAAACGAAACGCTTATAGCTCTTACACGAAAACTGTCTAATACATCAAACCTTCAGTGATTGACCCACATCCGGTCCCCTGCAAAACTGTATGGTCAAATCATGACATCACTTAAGCCACGCCCCCTGACAACAGGAAGTGTAAAGTTTTACGTTGAACGGTCCATATCGGATCCCTGTTACCTAATCAGCGTGACATTGTATCCAGTCACCGAAGACATGTTGGTGTAACAAGCTTTCCAGCACTGTTCGTTTTGGGTGGAGCAAGTGGGCGTGGTGACATGGCGAAGTAAGACGTAACGCCGTCACCATACGTTTGGTTCTAAACTCCACAGATTTGATCTGAGGAGTACCAAAATCATTATGATCGATCATTACCCACCCCTTGAACAGGTGTTTATGCTAATTAGCAAATACCCTCCATAGCGCCCCCTAGATTATTCAAACTGTTGTATCTCAGTGATACATCATCCGATCTGAACCAGATTTATTGTGCATCATCAGTGAGCCCTTGTGGACACATTGATATAGTGGGCTAACATTTGACTCAAGTGCGCCCCCTACATTATTTCTATATATCTCAGTGATACATCATCCGATCTGAACCAGATTTATTGTGCATCATCAGTGAGCCCTTGTGGACACATTGATATGGTGGGCTAACATTTGACTCAAGTGCGCCCCCTACATTATTTCTATAGTTATATCTCAGTGATACATTATCCGATCTGAACTAGATTTATTGTGCATCATCAGTGAGCCCTTGTGGACACATTGATATGGTGGGCTAACATATGACTCAAGAGCGCCCCCTAGATTATTCAAACTGTTATATCTCAGTGATACATCATCCGATCTGAACCAGATTTATTGTGCATCATCAGTGAGCCCTTGTGGACACATTGATATGGTGGGCAAACATTTGACTCAAGTGCGCCC
>JBBPBX010087012.1:0-14786 GCA_038048925.1 Garcialebias charrua
GCAATGGCAGTTTCTTGTGCTAGGTGAATATTAATGATTTTTGCTTTTTTTTTTTTTTACAGCGTTCCAAAAAATGTTGCAGTTCTGCGCTTGTAGCACAATGTTATGCTTGTGGTTTCATGAAATGTTGGTGGGTAGTGTATTTGTGTCGTTTCTGGGGAGAAAAGTTATGCTGCTGTGTTTGCACAATGTCAACGTTCTAACTACATTGGATGTTCTAGTATTTTGATTTTTCCTGAAAAGGATTAAATTCAGCAGAAGTTTACACATTTTCAGGATGTTTGTTACAGAGTATTTGACGCTGTTTTTTCATAATGTGAAGATGCAACAAAAACATTTCTCATTATCCTACAACTCAATGTTTCTGGAGAAATTGTGAAGTCCCCCGTGATGTTTTTGCACAATGGTACTTTAATATGATGTTTACAGCTACTGATTAAAGACAGCTGAAGATTGTACGTTACACCGATGTTTCGAACATATTTATTTTGTAATAAAAGAAACTGTGCCTTTCTGAAATGGCTGCATTTATATGTGAAGTATACCCAACAAACTTTGAACACTTTCTGTGTTTTGCATCGAAAAAAAGTTAATGTCCAAAACTCGTAATTAAAAGAGGAAAACCGTTACCTTGCAGATGGGTGCTTGAAACAGAGTCAAGTAAGCACAGGTGTGTACGATGTCCTCCAGAATAGGGTGCAGTGTTAGTGGCATGGTCCCATCCAGAAGATGGAAAGATTTTATCCGGCCAATCAGTCGCTCAACATGAATGCGCACTTCAGCGATTTGTCTGGTCTGCTCCACCTGTAAAATAGATGAAGAACAGTTTCTGGCAGATTAGAACACAAATATGAAGAGCTCAAAACGCAATATTCTTTATTAGTTATGTTAAAGGTTCAGTATGTAGTTTCTGGAACACGCTGGAACTTATGAAATTTTTGGACAGAGACACGTTTCTGATCCCTCCCCCTCAGAGCCATATACTGTATGGCTCTGTTACCCCTTGCTCTGTTGAAATTCAAATTCAAACTCTGTTTTTATTGCCTGGTTAACGGCGTGTCACCTTGGCTTTTTAGAAATGCTTTTAGATAAGCAAGTGGACAATAGTTTTTTTCAGAGATTACTTTGTCTAACATCAGTATGTCAGGAGGTAGTGACAGAGTGAAGAAATATGTTAAAAATATATTGTTAGAAAAGTTACATACAGCTCCTTTAACATGTTGGTTTGTTTCACAATAAATTCTGGACAACCTACACTGACTATAGCCCAGTGTGTTCGCCATACTGACCCAACTCACATGACAGAATCCTGCCAGGCTTCTTAGCTTCTGTGTGGCATTATTTATTTTGACGTGGTCAGGCCTGGATTCGTTCAGAAAAGCGGCCCGGACATTTTTGGGTGATGCCAGCCAACAATCATTATTTATATAAGTCACAGACAGAAACCTGTCAGTTACACGCTGGCGGAAACACCTATATTTACCAACATATTTTTACTTACCACTTAGTGCTTAGGACACAACACTCCTTGTACAATGCATACCTCATCCTCAGTGAACTGCTTGTTCCCTGGATGTAGAAATGGTGGCAGGTTCAGACTAGCTCCCCTTTTTTCCACCTCTGACTTCACATCGAATCCTTTGTCAGCAAGGACTCTGTCACCGGGTTGAAGGTAATCAAGAAACCCACAGTTGACAGTGATGAACTTGTCCGATGATCCTCCACAGTACAAAGGAGATATGTAGCATAGCACTCCATCAGGTGTACATGCGACAAGTATCTGCAACATCAGAAACACTTAAATGATAACACTGAAAAAAGCATGATGACATTAAACTAAACTTTACTAAACAACTAGTGAAAACACTTTATGGCAGGGCAACATGAATAGAAACAGAAAATCGATTAAAAAAGAAGATTTTTAAAAGGACTGAATACTGTATTACCTTTGCTGTGTTGTTTTGTTTGTAAGAAGACCATGTTCGTCGCTGACTGACCAGGGAACTTGGTGCCTCTACAAAAAACTCAGTGCAGTCTATAATGCACCTCAGGTTGGAAAACTTCTGGGCTTCAACTGGCATGAAGTGGCGCACTTCAAAACGGGACGGAAAACGGCACATATCTTGCAGTTCCAGCCTGAGTAGACGGATCCAGGAGGTAAAGATTCTGGAGAAATGTGCAATGCTGATGCCAAGTCGGGCAGACAGATCCTCAACAAACAAGCCTAACTTAAGCCTGATTAAAACAGCTGCAAATTCATGTTTAGGTGTTAGAAGCCGCTTTGGACCAGAAATACCCTTGGCTTGGTCATAATCTACATTTTCACCCCTCCAATAGCGCATCCGTGCTGCTTTGTGGTGAAGTACTTTGTACAAAGCATCAAATGTGCTTTTGCTTTTCAATCCCAGATAAAACTGCACAGCACCATCATCAAAGCTGTCTGGATCATAACTGACTGCCTTAAGTCTTGCATCCCGTTCTTCCAGCTGCTTCCTCAATGTTGACAACTCGCTGTCTTTGCTCTTGAGCTGTTGCGTCTGTTGATCAATGAGGAGGTAGGCTGCGTCCAGTTTGCTTTTCTGCTCCATCAATTCCTTCCTTAGTCTCTGCAACTCGGAAGAAGCATCATCTTCCATACTGGGTTCCTCCGCCGTTCCAACAGTCTCGGCTGGACAAAGATCAGAAGGTGTGCTGTATGTGTGATCAGTCAGTTGGTGGCCAGTTGTAGCTGTAAAACAAATAAAGTATTAATTCATATTTCACAATAAACAAAACAGTCTTATGTATACCAGAAAGTTCATTCTCAATAGATACAGTCTTATGTATAGTTAAACTGTATGCTTATACACACAGAGCAACAAATGGTTAACTTCACTGTCACACACACAAACACACACACACCCACCCACACATACACACCCGTCTGGTGCATGTGTGTGCATTACTTTTTACCCATAACATCCAAAGGACAGACTGAGGAAGTCTTTCGGACGAAAGACGAAACGTTTCTACAGTTGTTGTTTTTTTGCTTTGTTTTGTTTTTTGAATGTCCAGAGGACCAGACTTAGCTTTTTTGGATCCAAAGGACAATGTAGTTCAAAAATGAAATGTAGAGTAATAGAAAGATACAGGGTTTTCATTAAAAAATAGTGTCAACTGCAACTTTATTTCAGATGAATTATGATGAAAAGCCTCTATGCAATGTATCATTTGCATTAACTTATAATTTAAACCAAACACATTATTTAGAGCACTTAATTTTTCAATAGCAACCTCAATTTGAGCATATATGCCATATTTTCTGAATTTCCTGTAAGCTAGTGATGTGTATATTCCTTTTTCAACTGAAAGATATCATTACACCATTAATACTTAACATACAGTATTTTTTTTAATCTACATTGATTGGATTTGATCCATTTTAAGGATTTTTCCCAATTAATTTGATCTGATTTCACTCTATCGGTATATGTTTGATGACAGGATCATTGCTCCTTTTTTTATGTGACAGCATGTCATGTCACAGATGCTCTCAGCAAAACTCTGCAAATAACTTACAGATAGGGTACAGAGAAATGGCCGAAATGTTTTAAAAGATACAGTGCTGTCAGACCTCTATTAATGTTTAATGTAATCCTCAACTAATAACGAATGTTAATAAAACATGTTTGTGTTGTGGAAACTACTATATTATTTCAACACAGAAAGAGTTCAAATGATGACAGCTAACAGTGCAGTGGTCTGTTCATTTTTAGACAACTGTATGTTTGATGAAATTTTACTCACCTGTTATTTCTTCAGGGAGGTTGAAGGAAGACTCTCCTTGCATTTACTCGACTTTCCAAGAGGGACTTGGTAAAACGAACAAGTCTCACCTTTTTCTTTTTCTCGTTTACGTTGCCTCGAACAATTATAAACACAACAGAAGTCCTTTTTCCCCATCGCAAACGAAGGCAGTACGGTATTGATAACACCAGAGTAACTCCCCGCGCTTACCCCAGACTTCCGGTAAATTCTGGAAAAATACGAGTGCGCATGCGCGATGACGTCAACTGGTAAAAGGTCTATTGAAAGAACCTCCAGAAGACATTGGCATTGTCCTTGAAGGAGAGGAGGTGTTGCATCACGTCGCTTCAGCTGCCTCAGCATGGGCCCTGCTTCTGGGTTTGATATGCAGTATACTCTGAACCTGGCTTATCCAGAGCCTCTGTGCTTCATGTCACGTCTTCTAAAAATCTTCATGCAACTTGAGCAGCACAATATATGTTTCCCAAAGGTCACAATTTGTTTGGGAGACTTCAGAGCTCACAGTAAAGACACCATCGTGCCACAGGACAGATTGTCTTCTGTCTTGATTGAATAGAAGAGCTCCATATTTTGGATGCTTAAAAGGTTTTGAACTGGACTTCTTGAACTTCTTTTGGACGTTGTGAGTAATACACAGAGTAAAATGTGTTCCTGATATTTGAGTTTTTATTGATGAGCTATTGATGTGCACTTCATTTTGGGAGTTGATCATTTTTTGTTATTGTCTTGTTCTATAAAGTTCGATCTCTGTGCAGGAGGAGCTATTGAGCTGAACTGTTCAAGAATTTGAGATGTTTTCACAATAAATTTTAAAATGTTTCATTTGTGAAATGGACAGTTCTTTATTTTTTTATTTTTTTGCCAACTTGAATTTCTGATTACCATGAAAGTATTTTACGCTTATTGGAAAAACTAAAACAACATGCTAAAACACATGTAATTGTATTGACATTCAAGATGTATTTTTAAATACAACGTTGGTGATTATTTACTTTTGGATAGTTCCTTTTGACTTTCCATAAATTAAGTCAGAGGGATTTGAATTATTTATATGAAATAAACTAAATGATTTGAATAAAGCTGACATAAAATTGTCAAGTTAAAAAAAATTAATAAATTAACTTGGATACACCCTGATGCAAGCTCAATAATCCAGGTAGAACAATCTAAAAAAGCTAAGTCTGGTCCTCTGGTCCTCTCATTCATAACTTGAGTACACTTAATTGAATTACATGTTACCAATTGAAATAATGCATTTAAGTTGGATAAACTATTCTCTTATTTAAAGTACAGTTTAATGTTGGTGATTATTTACTTTTGGAGAGTTCCGTTTTTTTTTAACAACTTAAAAAGTTTGACTTGACTCTCCATAAAATTAAGTAAGACAGATTTGATTTTTTTTTATTTGAAATAAACTAAATTATTTGAATAAAACTAACTTAAATTCATCAGGTTAAACAAACTTAATAAATTAAATTGGATAAACTTAACTTGTTTATGTTTTTCATCAACCTTAAAGCTGCACTATGTAACTTTGTAGAGCAGTCTGTAACTTTTCTAACAATATATTTTTAACATATTTCTTCACTCTGTCACTATCTACTGACAGACTGGTGTTAGACAAAGTAATCTCTGAAAAAAACTATAGTCCCCTTGCTTCTCTATCAGCATTTATAGAAACACTAAAAACACAGAGTGACCCGTCGTTAACCAGCCAATAAAAACAGAGTTTGTAACCAGCCAATAAAAACAGAGCTTGAATTTGAATCAGCCAATAAAAACAGAGCTTGAATTATAATTTCAGCAGGGCCAGAGGGAGTGCTTTGCCTGTTTAAAATATTTCTAAGTTGTGTGCTCTACAGAAAGTTACACATAGCACCTTTAACAGGTTGTTTTATAAGAAAATTACAAAACATGGCTGTTTTAAATACAGATTGAGACGCTACAGAACTGGGAAAGCAATGAACATAGATCTATACCTGTACTGTGTCATTGGTTTTCCTTTGTTTTTTTTTTGTATCTTTATGAATGGCAATGCTTAAAAATCCTACACAGTTGAGCTGTAGTGGACATCATATAAAATACAAACAAAAAATAAGGTATTGTGACATACATCATTTGACAATGGGCCTCATGCACGAACCGGTCGTACGCACAGATTTGTTCTTATACTGTTCGTACGAGTGATTTAGGATCATTTGTGGCATCCAACAATGTTTTCGTATCCTAGGATTTTTTTCAGATACGAACAAAATTTACGTGTGGTCCGGACCTGTCGTATATTTTACGAGCAGTCAGTCTGCTGTCATCCAGACGCCTTTTCTCCACTAATAACTTCATATTTCGTTATTTAGAAAATATTCTGAGTTTAAAAAAGTCACGCACCACAATTGTTTTTGACAATAGGTTATTCTGTTTGAACTAGAATTATAATTTTAAGTTTAATTTGTCTGGTGTGTCGCGCAGGCTTCAGTGAGTCGTGCGCTCCCCTTGGTCATCAAAGCCGCTCCTCATATTAACACCCAGGTACATAAAATCCCCATACACCGCCGCAGAACAAGTACGAATTAAGACTGATTTTCATGCTATTGCTGGACTGCTGTGCGAACACCATCGGAGCAATAGATTATTATATCTGATTCGAAATATAACCTGCAGAATGTGGTTGCGCGATGACCAGGAGGAGCGCGCATGAGAGAAGCTGCTGACCCAACACGTCCTCATGCCTGACTCCAGGACGTGTTGGCTGAGCGCGCGCTGCTCTCCACCGCCCTCTCAGCCACACATAAAAAAGAAGTGCCCAAAGTACCGATCTGTTCCGAGCCGAGTGGAACCTGCGCGTGTGTGCCACCCCCACCTCCTCTTCCCCCCTCCTCCGCCTCCATCACTTCGCCCTCAGCTCCGTGCGCCGCGTTGTGCAGGCGATGGAGCCGTGAGCCGCGCGCACTGAAGAACCGAGCTGCTATGGAGGAGAAGCGCGGTGGGGGGGGGGCAGGCGTCTAGACCAGTGAGACCAGCAGACCCACCAGTCTGGACCACTTTCTGCGACACACGTGCACTCTGAGTCCAGGAACAGGGGTTTTTGTTTCCAACATCGCACAGAAAGGATGCGGGGCTTTGTGCTGCAAAACATGTTGGCACGCATCTTGCGCAGCGTGGCATTTATTGACCATCCATCTCAGACTATTCCTTGACCACTCCCCAGCTGGCATTTTGACGTCTAGTCACCGTTGAATCAACATCTGACGGTCGTGTTGGATAACCGTTGAATTTTGTGTTGATTTTGCAAATCTAATCAACGTTGAAGTAGCAACATCATTTCTACGTCAGATTCTCAACGTTGAAGTAGCAACATCATTTCAACGTCAGATTTCTCAACATAGGTGAATTTGCCAACGTTTATTCAATATTGATTTTGGTTTAGATTTTGCAAATCTAATCAACGTTGAGGTAGCAACGCCATTTCCACGTCAGATTTCTCAACATATTAAGTCCTGCATTTTAACACAGTTTGACACAAAAATACATTTTGATCACTGTTTCAAGTATTGAGGTGCTGATGTGATCTCATCATATAACAGTGCCACCCTAATTGGACTTGTCTATTTTCACTATGAACATAGCAATCACAAAAATGTCTGAAAAATAATTTAATCTACATTACATGTTTACAACACAGTCAGCTAGGAAGAATCCAACAGAGACCAGAAATTTAGAAAACTGCTTTATTGTCTTAGACAATAATAATTAAAAAAAATGGCCCAAACATTGGGCAACACTGAAAGGAATTCTTGTCCATTTCTGCTTTTAAAGCACTTAAATCAATTTTAAATATTTATATACAGATTTCCTGTAAAATCAAAAAGATAAAGAAGATGTGGGCACTCAGCCTGGGTACAGCTGCTACTGGACCCCCAGGGTGTCTTTGGTGAACCTGTAGCCAGGATGTGGGCACTCAGCCTGGGTACACTTGCTCGAGGACCCCACGGGTGTCTTTGGTGAACCTGTAGCCAGGACGCGTCTCATACCCAGGAAAGGGACGGCCTATCTTGGCCAAGGCTGACTGATCTGTTTAAAAAATAAACACAAAAGAAGAACATTTCTACAGCAGCTATTGTAAATGGTGGTATAATTTTAAGCAGTGGGAATGATAATTTTGCACCACAATTTTTAGCTTAACTGGGGGAAAAAAAAGAAAAATGAACATGTGACATTTGCTGAAGTCAGTAAAAGTTGTTCAGACTAAGCAACGTGCTGCATTTATACTGTCAATATTATACTTTTGACCACAATTTACCTTTGTCCACAAGAGGAAGACCTCGACCTCCAACGCCGCCTCTGAGAAAGGGACTGCCTGTCTTGGCCAGGTCTGACTGATCTGTTTAAAGCATGCAACAGCAAAATTGGTACACATCGCATCGTGAGTTAGATGAATTGTTACATCTCTAATTTTGATCATATTTAAATTAAATACCTTTGATCATTAGAAAGAGACTCAGAGGGACTCCTGCTACCATTGCATCCCAAGATTTGAGATTGAGTGCTTGAGGGGATGTCCATCGGGGTTCTTTCTGCATTTTAGAGGGTTTAAACATAAGTGTTAATATGTCAAAAATGTAAATTACTTTACACAAGGTTTCCAAGTACCCCAAGGGGTACGTGTACCCCCATTTGAGATACAGTGGAATACTAAACTTAAAAATATTTGATACTCAAAGACAAAACGGGTCTCACACAAATACATACCAAAATGAGCATTTGTCGTTTGTGGAGTAGGCAGTATAGGGGATAATTACCGTATTTTTCGGATTATAGGTCGCAGCTTTTTATGGTTTTTTCAAGGCCTGCGACCTATAATCCGATGCGACCTATTTATGGATTTTTTTCCATATTTTTAGACCAATTTTTGACTCGGATATCAGCCTTTTTCACTTTGCCAGAAAAATTGTGCAGTACCACTTTTGGCCACTAGGGACGCTGTGGCGCTGTGCATTACCACTTCCAGAGGAGTACACCGACCCAAGAAGAAGAAGAAGACCGTTTCCAGCTGCATGTATCCCAAAATAAGCTCCTGTGCTCGGACTTACTGTGTGCCTGCTGGCCTGGATGTAGCTGTTAGCTGTGTTTCTTAGCTGGTTTATTTTGCAAGATAAGTCAAGAACCACTCAGCGGATTTTTCTGAAACTTACAGAATGGAATCACAGTGTGGACGTTTACAAGTGAGTACCGGTAGCTTTATTAGATGTTTGAGAAAAAAAAAAACGATCTTTTAGCTTAGCTTTTTGTTAGCTCGTGGCTGTCGTTCTGTTTACCGGTATGTTAGAAATAGCTTAAAAACCACTCGGTGTATATTTTTGTGCTTACAGAGTTTAAATTACAAGACATGAATGTACGTAACGATGGTCTATAGCAAACATTTGACATAAAATTCGATTTTATATTAGTGTCAGAGGCGGACTCGTCTCGTGTTGGCATTAGTTTTTTATCGGTGTTACTTCTGTTAATAGCTTCAAAACCACTCGGTGTATATTTATTTCTGCTTACAGAGTAATTATAAGGGTCCAATGTACTTAACTATGTCCTGGAGAAAACATTTGAGATGAGATTCGATTTTTTATTCGTGTTTTCAGAGACGGACTCGTCTCGTGTTTAGCTTCTGTTAGCTTCTGGCAGACATTAGCAGCAGAGCTAAACACTCGGTCCATATTGTCGGGTTGTCTCAGCGGTCACGCGGCGCGTCAGCGGTGGATGACGCGTTACGTCGGCGGTGACGTAGGTGCGACCTATATTCCGGTGCGACCAATTTATGGATTTTTCCAATTTTTTGGCAATAATTGGACACTGCGACCTATATTCCGGTGCGACCAATAATCCGGAAAATACGGTAAGTTTTATCGTTTAATGTTAAACATATTTCTGAGACATTTTAGGCTTAGTGGCCTAACAGAGCAGACAAAAACGTTAACACTAACACTGGACTGTTGTCTGCTAAATGAAGTGGTTGAAAAAAAGAGCTGGAGTTTAATGTTTTTGTCTGCTCTGTTAGGCACTGTTTCTCAAATGGGGGTACACGTACCTTCTCTGACCCCGGTCTCTATGCGTGTGTGTTGGTCTGCTGAAGGCGCGGACAGATGCAGCAGAGGCCCCGCTCCCGGAAGGAAGTCGTTGTTTGGGTCCTCAGCGTAGATACGAGCCTCAAACGAGTGGCCCCTCAGGGTTATGTCGTCCTGGAGGAGGGGCAGGGCAGGGGCTCCCCTGCTGCCACCTGGAAGAGATTTTTATTACAAAATAAACTAAACTTTTAGTATAAGTTATGGTTTCCAGAGAGTTTTCAGCTCTCCGTCTCACCCTGAGCTGCCACTCCACCAGGTCGGTTCCAGTGATCATCTCGGTGACGGGATGCTCCACCTGCAGCCTCGTGTTCATCTCCATGAAGTAGAAGTTGTGCTGAGCGTCCATTACAAACTCCACAGTACCTGCAGGAATGGATCACAACATTTGTAGTGGGTGTGTGTAATAAGTCGCTGTGGTGGGAGGAGTTTAGCTTTGCGTGTCTTCACCTGCTCCAACGTAGCTCACGGCTTTAGCTGCTCTGACAGCTGCCTCTCCAAGTTTCCTCCGAACCTCAGGGCTTATCCCAGGCTGAGAAAGTCCAGGTGGAAATATGGAGGAAGGTAAAGGATAAACATGTTCACAAGTGTCTATAAAACATATCCACATAATTTAAACCTCAGGTGAAGAAGGTGCTGGTAACCTGTTGTGATTCATGAAAAAAGCTTCAAAACAAAATGCTTCTTAAGATCCCTCAACTTTTGAAGCCTCACTGACCACAAAAAGCTGCCTGCAGTTAAATCCCTAAGTTGCTACAATCTTAAGGGAACAGAGATTTTTGTAAAACCACAGTACAAAACCAGATTAAAGGGACGATCTACTTCAATACAGGGAATTGGATTGTGGAATGGTTTGGAAAATTATGTAAAAAAAAAAATAGCAAATTCAATGTTTATGTTTAAGAGAATGATCAAAACTAAATTGTTGAAAAAACACATATAAATTAGTTAAATGTGAAATGTACTAGAAATTGAAAATTGGGATGAGTTATTAATTTTGTTCTGTTATTTATAGATGATTATTGTTTGAATTGATTTTTCAATTGATTGTTTTAAAAAAGGGGCAGGTATAATAAGATTCTTCTTCTTTCTGCTACCTTTCATTTTATGTTTTGTTTTCATACAATATGTGAAATTGTTTTGTGTTTTAAATTAAAATAAATAAATAAATCATGTTTTTACTCAAATAATTCACGGGACTAAAAACAAATATTAAGAAGAAAATAATGTCACAATTACACAACGATGGAAGGATTACTTCACAATTAGTACCTCAACTTCATGTCCGGATCTTTGAATTTAAAATGTCTCATGTGACAAAGATGCTGAATATAAACCCTCTGTTTTGGTTAAACCGTGTCAAACGGACATCTGTTTTAAATGTAAACAGCTGTGAACTCCACTCACCCCTGGAGCTTCCTCTATGATCTTCTGATGTCTCTGCTGGACGCTGCAGTCCCTCTCAAACAGATAGACGGCGTTACCGTGCATGTCTCCAAACACTTGAACCTCTACATGTCTGCCAACAACACACAGCGAGACATTTGAAAACTTGCTAGTTCTTCAAAGACCAAATCAAACAGTCCTCTGAGCGTACCTGGGATCCTCTACGAACTTCTCAATAAGCATGACGTCATCATTGAAGGACTTCCTGGCTTCACGTCTCGCTGACTCCAGCTGTTCGATGAAGTCCGAGTCTGACCGGGCGATACGCATTCCCTAAAACACGCAAGGTTCAAATCAAGCTCGTGGAAGTTATGCTATCAAAGTTATTTCAGTTCTTCTCTGCGTCCTTTCACCTTCCCTCCTCCTCCACGGACTGCCTTGATCATCACAGGATAACCAATCTTTGCAGCCTCTGCCTGCAGCCTCTCGTTGGTTTGGTCCTCTCCATGGTAACCACCTGTGATTGGCACCCCAGCAGCTGACATGATGTGTTTGGATGTGCTGAGACAAGAAAAAAAAAAAATTGCATTATAACTTTTGGAAAAAAATGTCTACAGTTGCAAAGACGCTCAGTCCTCATCAGAAAAACTCAAAAATATGTGTTTCAGGAAGGTGGGTCACCTCTTGATGCCCATGTCTCGGATGGCTGAAGAAGGTGGTCCGATGAAGATGATTCCTTCCTGTTTACAAGCTTCTGCAAACTCTGTTTTCTGACAGGAAGCCATAACCAGGATGGACTGCCTGTAAACACAAACGTGTAACGTTTAATGAAGCGAAAGGTGGAAATTATTATTTTTTTAAAGATGGAGGATGAAACGTTCTTTATGACTTTAAGGAGAAAAAGTGGCCTGAGTGTCGTGTTCCTCACATGGGACCCTCCCTGACCTCCTGGCCACTTCTAAAACTTTCTCCATGGATAGGCAACTCTGTTGGGAAGGAGAAGGCCCGATGTGGTAGGCCTCATCTGCCTACACATGAAGCAGAAGAACAGTTTAAGATCACCACGCCTCATTCTGTTCTGCAAAGAAGACAGAGATGAATGAGAATATTTGATTAAGTGTCTTACCATGGCCACATGCATGTGTCTGTCTGTTTCTGGCTCCGCACGCTAGCAGTCCGAGCTAGGTAGCTCGGACCGCTAGCTAGCTAAAATATCGGCACAGCTAGTAAAGCCGTTGGTAAATTCTGCGGTTGACTGTATGCCCCAAAATAATCGTTCAAAGTTTGTCACGGGTTTATTAACTAAGGTGATTTACAAAACTTTACTTACTGTTGTTGTAGTTGCTAGCCCGCGCAAAGCCTAGAAGATAGACGATCCACATCACGCATGCGCACACCTTTCTTCTTCTTCTTCTGTGAGGTTTTGTGGCAGTTTACATTCTTCCGGTGTATTACCGCCATCTAGTGCGCACACCGTTAACCATACAAAAAAAAAAGAAGAAAAAAAAAGTTCCGAAAAGATGCCGGGAGAAAATAAAAAGGGTTGAAGAACTCATAACATTAGATTCATAGTTGAGGTTTCAACATTGAATCACTATTCATGTGTCAACACTTTTCCAACGGTTAATTAATCAACATTGATTGGATGTTGGAACAAGGTTATTTTTCAACTAACATATTCCAGCAAAATCTTTTTGTCACGTTTGTGAAAAATAATGTTGATAATACATACAACTCAAAACTGGTTTATATTTCAAAGGTGAATCCATGGTGAGTTAACAACACCATTTCAATGGTTTGGTGTTCAACGTTGTTTTGATGTTGAATGAATGTTTTTTCTTAAACTGACGCTATTTCAACCATATTTAAACGTTTAAAGTCGGTCGAATGCCAGCTGGGTCCTGTCTGTGCTGCGGCGATGTTTGAAGCATTTTCAGATCAAACCATTTATTCTTGATTTCCGATACTGGACGGCCCACGGGAGACATAAGATATGCACTACAATATTAATATGAAGTTAACTGTAGTTTCGAGACATTTTAATGCTTCTGTTCAAAACCACATCCGACACTTGCGGGGGGGTGGGGGGTAGCCGCGCCACTGAGAGCAGAACTCCGAACGCGTGAAGTTCCTCCTTTTACTTCATGTGTTTGAATGAATGGACACTTCCTGCTGTCAGAAGGCAGGAAACGTGGCCTTATATGGTGTTTTGAGGGGTGGGAATTATGTAAATGACCTCCCGCGTGCACGAGCAGGTGAATAGAACAGGTGGGATTCATCATTATTTACACAGCTCATATACACACGTTTCCTGTGGATAGAAGTCTTTGTTGGATCTGACGTGGCATGTTCGTACGAACACTCCGTACGAACAAAAGTAGGAGAAATTTAGGGTAAGAATACGAACATTTTCGTGCATGAGGGCCAATGTGTTTTAAAACTTTGTCTGAGATCCAAACATTCATACACATTTTCATTAAAAACAAAATATGTAAATTGCTTATTTAAACAACAAATTTGATTTATGTTGAAATTATTAGGTGTGTAGTTTTTTTTACATTATTATTATTTTTTTTAGCCAAACAGCGATTAAATTATTAACATTTGACAAAACACAATGTAATTTGCACAAAACTGTACAGGCACCTGCTTAGTTTGCCCTACTGGTAGGCAACTATAATTTGCTTTGGTTTTATCAAACTTGAAAGTTGTCTTCAAAATGACTCCTATTACCACCTGAAGTAAGAAACTAAAATAATCATCACAATTACAGCCCTTTATTTAATTTTATTTATTTATTTACCGGTACTCAAGAACATAAAATCACAGAGAGCCACTGTTCTGAAATAAAGCTTTGAACATTTCTTCCTGTGGAGCAGAGATTACAGTGGAATTCAATTTGACATGCCCATAGCTAATTTGATATCATCCTGTTTAATGCAAGCTGAATAATGGATGACTTTGGGAAATGATGAGCTAATGGGATGAAACAAAGGACAGTTAAACAGTTTTTTCCACAGGTGAGAGCTGTATTATTATTATTTTTTTTCAATTACTTGCACATAAACATCAATGGATACGCAAATAGGTACTAAAACACAATTCTAAAGGGTAACAGAAAAACTTTCACAGAAGCCCTAATTCTTTGGCCGAAAGTCAATCACCTTTCCTCTTTTGGCTTTCAAAATGTTTCACCTTTCATCTGAAATTATTTTGGCTAACAAAAAGACTGCACCTCATCAAACCCCCTGATAGTGCAGAGCAGTGGTACCCAACATTTGTTGTGCCACGGACTGGTTTGATCTCAGACAATATTTTCACAGACCGTGTGTGTGTGTGGGGGGGGGGAGGTTCCTCCCCTACATATTTTAATAATGTAGATGACATTTCCTGCATTCAGGTGTATTTTACAAACATTAAAAAAATTGCTTCAAATAGCCTCACTGCACGACGAACAGCTTCATGAGCTGAGATCATCATCTG
>JBBPBX010087014.1:0-14786 GCA_038048925.1 Garcialebias charrua
GTCATCCTTCAGTGGGGCAGGATGAATCACTTCAGCCTCCCAGTAACCCTGGTGGCATAATCCCATTAGTGGTCTACAGCCCCAATCACAGTGCCATTCAGGGGTTTCTTTGTCCAGATGAATCCAGTTACATCTCGTTGTCCTTTTTATGTTGTGATGCAGGAGCATTATCCAGGTCACAATTCCTTCAGGCAAAATCAGTAGATTGATTACCTTGAAGTGGGGTTTGTCAGGCCCCGTTAGGTTCTCAGCCTCTACTGCAGACACCCATTCAGGGGTGTTTCTCAGCTGGTACATCCAAGCTGGATAGCCTGCTAGTCTTACTCTTTCCCAGGTCTTGGTAAGATTTTCAACAGTTTCATTTCTGTCCCATGGTACGAAGATGTCTCTTTGCGTGGTGTCCCAGCAGGTCATGTTTGCATATTTGGATCTCCCATGGGAGACTTTTACATGCGTTAGGCTCCATGGTCTGATTCCGGCTTGATACAAAATAACCAACAACATAACTAAGCCTATTAACACTACGAATCCCCGCAGCAGGGTTCGTAGACAAGTTGCTTTATCCATTCTCATAATCCTTAAACAGTCCTTAGGTCGGTCAGGGGTCGCCATATCTTCATAGATTTGTGGTACATCTTCATAGATGTGTGGATCTTCTTCATTGATGTGTGGATCTGCATCGCTGTTTGAATCATCTCGACTTAGTCTACTTTCCAGACTTGTCATGTTGAGAGAGTTTCTTTTCAAAGACTTTGCTTCTTTTAGCTCTGGGCTTCCTCCTCGAGCGCCTGTGAGTTGTGGTCACTCGATCTTTGAGGAGCTCCAGATATAGTGGAGAGGGGTGTGGCCATCCAGGTTGCAATCTTTACCACACCCACTTCCACCGAATCACCAGCCATTCGGTAGGTTCAGGCTGGGGTCCTTCCAGGTGCCATTTCTGTTGGGGTTTGGGTCCCCATTTCAATTTGATACTTATTCCTTTTATCGTCATGTAGACCACATTAAATATCCATGGTGAGGTTGGAGGACGAGGCTTAGGGTGATATTCTTCTTGAGGTTCATCCAAATGAGACTTTCTGGTATTTTTGGCGATCGGTCTTGAGTCTATTATGTCTTTCTCTGTCACTGCTCTTCTATGGGGTTCTGCATGCTACATGGTGTGAGGTGGTCAACCATCTGTGGGCGTTCCAGATTACCAATGTGGTCGCTTTTGACTCTCACTGGGACTTGGTCCTCTTTTCCTTTCACACGTCCTTTGTACAGTTCCACGCAGAGAGGCGATGGGTGTGGCAATTCTGGTCTCAACCCTCTCCACACCCACTTCCATTGGTAGACCCCCCAACATGCAGGTTCAAGCTGGGGGCCTTGCAGCCCACAAAAAGGTTCGTCAGATGGGTCCTCACCTCTTCGACGCTGTTCCTCTGCCTCCCACAGTCTCTGTCTGAACATTTCCCTGGATTTTCTTCCATATTGCACATAGTGTTCACCCCATTCTTCCAACGCTGTTACCGTACTGACAAGAGGGTGTCCTCTGTACGATACAGTCGTCCTGTAAGCCATCCGTACTGGGTATTCTTCCCAATCGTTGATGGATGTGCAGACTCGATCACACAGCATTCTTAGGGGCAGCTCAGTGTTTTCAACCACTATTTTGTTTGGGTTAGTTTCCCGGTTGAAGATGCTTATCTTCATAGCTCGGCTTGTTGTCCAAACCTCCAATTCCCCTATGGAGATCTCGCAGAAATGTGTTTGATGTGGCTCTCTATAATTATGGCCCCATCTGATTTTGAACTGTATTCCGAATACTGTCAAATAGACAACATTGAAGATCCATGGTGTCCCCATTGGGCTGGGGTTGTATGGCAATCTCCATGAGTCTTTTGTTACTGCGTAATCAGGGGCACACCTATGAGACCCTCTAGTCAGGTCTTTGCTCCTGTAGGACATTACACATGAGCAGTAATAATTTTTGGTTCTGTTAAAGTTTAAGGTGTAGTCATTTTTGGGGCGGTCTAACTTTACTAGTTCGTTCCGTACAATTAGAGCTGGTTGATACGGACCTCTCCTGGATTGTTGAATCAGCAAATTCCACACATGAGTGGATGCCTCGTCCTCTGAGTCCGAGTCATCACAAAGCGGGGCTCTGTCCCAAGACGAGCATGTCTCAATGATTTTTGCAGATTTTATATTACCTCTCCCTTTCCAGATATGATTCGGACACCTCATGATTTGATTTAACAATTTTCTACCTTTTCTCCTGTGATGAGATCCATTGATGATCCTAGCGCCCCGTCGTTCAGTTTTTAGTTGTCCATTTCCTTGTTCGTGTGCTTCCATTTCCTCAGAAATGTCTTGCTGGCCCAAGCGTTCAATACACTTCGCTTTTTCTCTGTTTTACTGGGTTGGGACTTCTCCTGGTCGTCTCTATCGTCTTCAATCGGGTGTATCGTAGCTCCTACTGAGTACACTCCTTTGTAAGGTGCCACTACCATCTGTACCGAGACTTTAATCCTCTGGGTGGAGCCAGGTCTTATGGGCGTGTCTACCCTTTGCGCAGCTGTTCCGGGAATCTGTAACACACCGTGTCGTTCCCAAACTTCTGGGGTTACTAAATATTCAGCTGTTTTTTGCTTTGGCTTTGCTCCTTCCACTGCCCAGCCATCCAAACTGGTGGTGTAATAGTACAGGTTTGAATGCCTGGTCCCAGTTTCACGAGGGATAGGAGGCAGGTCCACCAATGGGATTTTTTCATTCAGAATTACCTCTGCAAACAGTTGAGCCCAAGTTATCAACTCCCAGGGGCCATTCCAATCTCCCTCTCGGGCCTTACTGTTCACAGCGTCGGGCAGCTGGGCTGATTCGAGGTCATCTGCGTCCTTCGGGTCCCGGTACACCCTGAAGACCAAAGGAAACTGATTAGTGCCAAGGGGTATGTTTCCTGCTTTTCCCATTGCAGGATCATAGGGCCAAGCCTGCTTTACTGACTGCTCAAGCAGATCCTGAGGTTTCCAACACCAATCCTTTTGCCTGATCATTTCTTCGTCACCTAATCCATCTACTTCTGGATAAAGTGGAGGCGCTGTAGGTGTCGGGTTCATTCCCTGTTCATACTGCTGCCTCATTGAGGTATTTCTGGGGGCTTCGAACCTTGTCACGTCCAGCTGGACTTTGAAGGATTTGAGTGGGTCATAGTACCTCCTTACCTGCCAGCCCATAGCCCTTTCTGAGTGCAACAGTCGGCCCTCCTGCATCCTTGTTTGACAATTTATACAATACTTCACCATAGTCCCTTCCCATTCACAGGTACAATCTTCTGGGCCTCTCTCACTCAATTCCCATTGTGTGAGGATCATTACCCTTGGTAAAACTGTGGTCCTACATTTCCCACAAATAAAAGCATCCATTACTTTTACGGGTTTTAGTTGCAACTCCCGTACATCTTCTTTCCTCGCCTCAGGTTTGAGAGGCTTATTTCTTCCTGGTCCTTCCCACAAAATGGGTAAGCCAGTCGGTTCCATGCAAATTGCACAGCTGTTTTGCAGTTTGCTCCATTTCAGCATTTCGCATTCTGCTGATAGGTATCCTTTCTTGGCGTACTCCAAGATCTTCAGAGCCCTACCTACCCAAAGCTCTGAGGTTGTTCTTCTTAAGATAACTCCCCCGCATATAGTGGCCAGTCTAATATAGGGGAGCATGGTGCTTGGTTCATTGGCCATAATCCGGTTTCTGGTTTGAATTAGCTAGGAATTGGTTTCAGTTGCTGTATTCCTTGGACTCCCTTCTTTGTTAACACTACCGTGTTTTTATCTAATATACTCTTTACCTTATCCGTGACGTTGTATTTTGGCTTCACTGCAAATGCTACTGGGTGATCCGGTGCTCTTACCCACACCTTCTGCCCAACCTCAAATGAAGTGTCGGAGACTGGTTGTTCCTTTTTATCCTTGAAGCCCCGCCCACTTTCCAGCGTCTTGAATCGACGTTGGTTAAGTTCCTCAGCGGGGGAAGGTCTTCCGGCACGACACCTGTCATTCAGGGCTTCCCCTATTTCCATAGTTTTGGTGCTCCATTCTTTGTTATTAGCATTTTTAGCTATCCAATTTTTGACCAAACCTATGGCTCTTTCGGCTACTCCGTTGGCTTGAGGTGTGTATGGCGGTGAATAGACACGCATCACCCCAAAAGTCTGACACCAATGGTCCACCTGTGCATTGCGAAAGTGTGTCCCATTGTCAGTTCTCAGTTCCTTTGGGATGCCTAACGATCCACAGACTTGTTCCAGCATGCTGACTACACTATTGCCATTAGCCTTTTTTGCCGGTTTAACTATCACATACCCCGACATTGAGTCCACTAGCACTAGAAGATATTTCTCTCCTTTCTTGCCAGTGACTCCCATTGGTCCAGCAACATCCATGCACACTGAGCCCCAAGGTATGATACTCTTGATAGTTTGTCCATCCACTCGGTGCCCACGACGTCCTGCATTGTATTGACCACATACCACACAGTCCTGCAGTACCTTGCGAATTTGCTTCATGGGAATCCACAGCTCCTGACTCTCCAACTCCTTACGTGTAGGTTGTACGCCCGTATGACCTAGCCCTTCATGCACGCCACGCACAACCTCTAACACGTACTCCTGTGGGACCCTTCGGCCCGCCGGGGTTCTTTCCCACTTCTCGATCCCGACAAAAACGATCTTTCTTTGTTGCACATAACGGTCCACTTCTTCATTTCCCTGCCAGTAGTTTCCTTCTTTAGTGTGGGATTTCTGGTGCTCCACCTCTAAATGTAGATTCAACCTTATTTCAGCTATTTTTTTCCACAAATCCTGGTGAGCCACCAATTTTCCCTTAGCACTTTCAAATCCATTTTCTTCCCAAATGGATAAATCCTCTTTCAGGGCTTGAGCACAGTAATAACTGTCGGTTACTACTCGTGATGTTTTTATTTTTCTGTGAGTTAGTTCAAGCAATCCTTCCAGTACTGCCGTAACTTCTCCAGTCTGAGCACTCCCTAGCACTCTCCCCCTTCTTCGGCAGCACTCGTTCCCTTGATACTTGAGGATAAATCCCCAGTGTGCTACTTGATCGGTCCCTTTCTTGGATCCGTCGGTGTAGAGAGTCCAGTCATGCGTTTTATGTTTTTCAGGTACCTCTTTTGTTACTTTACTGCTTGTTGGCTGTGCCGGTCCTATCTCTAGATCTGGATCCAATAGAATATTCTCCCATTTACCCCAACGAGAATTAGTGGCCTTGGTACTTTCTATTGTTCCTTTTCTGAGGTATTTGTGTACTTGACTTTGTGTTATAACCTTGATGGGCTGTCCCTGGGCTAGATCTTTCAGCGTTCCCCAGTATCTTGCAAGCACAGCTAGTTCTTTTTCTTCCTGGGGAAATTTTTTCTCTACTGAAGTTAAAGTGTAACTCCAGAGAGTAACTAACCCACCATGTTCGTTTTTAACCGTGACCATGGCACTGTCGTCTTCACAACTGACCTCAGCTATGAGTCTCGTCAATAGGCTTCTTGGCTCCAATCGCACTGCTTCTTTGATCTTTTCTCGGAGTTCTTCCAGGTCTTTTTGGTTTTCGGCTGTCCAAATCCAGGTGTTTCTCTTTTTCTTCTCATCTTCACCTTCTCTTTTCTTTAGACAGGCATACAAAGGTTTAGCATACTTTTGGTAGTTAGGGACATGATCTCTCACATAATTGCACAGTCCCAGGATTTTTTGTAACTCGTTCTCGGATTCAGGGGGCCGAATTTGTTCAAGTTTCTCTCTGTAACCCTCTGAGAGTCCTAGATCTGCGGTCACTTGAAATCCCAGATAGTTTACTTGGAACTGCCCGAACTGACATTTCTTTAGGTTCAGTTTTAACCCTGCTTCTGTGACTCGCTGCACCACCTTTGCTAATCTTTCCAGGTGTTCTTCTTCTGTGTCATCTGCGATGAACACATCGTCGATGTAAATGGTAGCACCTAAGTCTTTAAGCACATCCATCACGGCTGATTGAAACACATTTGGAGAGTTTTTGTATCCCTGTGGTAATCGCTGCCAGACATAGCTTTTCCCTTGATGAGTAAAAGCTGTTTTCCCTTGTGATTGCCTGGCTAATCTGAGAGAGAAGAATCCATTTGCTAGATCAATGCAAGACTTGAACTTTTTCACTTGAAGAGTTTTTAGCGTACCTTGAGGGTTAATTAGGCTCGCTCGGTTGGCCACTGTTCGTCTGTTGAGGGCCTTAAAATTAATAACTGCTCTCCATCCTCCTCCTGCAGATTCAGGCTTCTTCACGGCCTGGATAGGACTGTTTGTTATAGGATTAGCTTCTTCTCTGATGACTCCCAAAGAGCTCAATTCCTTAACAATTTTGTTCATTTCTTCCACCGCTCCTGGGTTCAGGGGGTATTGTCGCACTGGTGGATGTACTCCCCCTTCAATGAGGTGTACAACCTTTTGACCTAGGTCTCCGCAGTCGTTTTTGAACCTAGCCACCGAGGCAGACCCAATAATTTGTCTCAGCTTCTCTTTCCCAGCCGGGGAGAAGTCGCTCTCATCTATTCTTTGTTCTGTCACTTCGGGGATATTTACCGGTTTGAACCATTCGTGAGTAGGCCCAATTCTTACCAACCTTGATTTGAGCTTGTCCATGCGTCGGTTTAATGCTCTTCGGTCCTTTTTCGGCTTTTTTAACTCCTTTAAGTCTCTTATTGTTAGGAGGTTGTAAGGGCCTTTAATCCACACTATCCCTTGCCATTCCCCAAATGGCATTTCCTGTACGGTTCCATTTGCCAATTGAACCGTAAGGTGTCCTATTGTTTTTAGGTTTTTGCGGGTCATAGACACCTCTGCGCCTGAGTCTATTAGGTAAGGTTCTCCATCCACTTTGGCATAGATTTCGTCACCGTCCCAATAAGCATTATCCAGGGTGACCCGCAACCTTTCGGCCATCATTTAGCCGGCCCTCCATCCCTTTTCAGTCGGGATTCACGGAGGGCCTTTCTTTCATCAGGGGTCATTTTAGCATATACATCTGAGGGCACATAATTGCTCCTTTTTTGAGGTGTTGTGTTAGCTGCTGGAGCTTGAAATCTCCTTTGTTGTTGGTTTCCATAATGCGGTCCTGACTGGGAACTTGTGAATCGTTCCTCGTACCGTGGTTCTGGCTGTCTTTGAGGCCCTTTGTATTGTTGTTGTCGTCGAGGGGCCCCAGGGGCTGCTTTTGGTTGTTTCAGGCTTTGTTTCATCTCTTGTTTTCTTTTTTCATCCCAAAACTGTCGTTCCAGGTCATAAGACTGCACTGCCTGATCAATTTGGGTAATCAAGGTCTCATTGGGCATTCTAGCAAAGGTCAGTTCTCCTCTACTCCCCTTCGTCACAGCTCTCAGAGCTTTAACGAATTTCTTTGGAGGAATTGTTCGTTTGAGTTGATACCAGACCAATGTGAGTCGTTGTCCCTGATCCATGCGTACTTTTGCCCGTTGGATTTGAGAATCCTCATCATCCAGATCCTCTAGAACCAGCCTTTCATAGTGTTTCTGGGCTGACTCTTCTTTGCCAACTGGGTTTGCGGTGATATGACCCAGCCACAGTTTTCTAGCTGCGTCACATTCGGTGGAGCTAGTTACCATAGGCCACACGTCTTTAATGTACTCCTCAACAGTTTCCTCAGGCCATTTCTCCCTCACCAAGGTTTTCAACATTTTGTACTCACGATAACTGTCGGCATCCGAGCTGTAGATTTGGCTTTGTTCAGCCCGCCGAGGTTCTGGGACTAAATGAGACTCGTAGTACGACTGATCTACCCCTTCTTGACCTGGTACTTCATCTCCATCATCTGATATCTCATGTCTCGTGGTCTTACCTGTTTCTTTTGCATATCTGTAAGCAGCCTTTTTCATTCTCCTCAACAGTACATCATGCACTATCGCCACATAAGCTGTTCTGAATTTGCTGGTTAGGGGTTGGTGAGCAGCCAAGGTAGGGAATGTGGGCATCATTAAAATGTTAGCCCACTCTCCCAAGGTGGCCTCAACTGTCAATCCTACTTTTTCTTCCAACCTACCTGTCCACACTGATGGGATTTCATAGAAGTTCTGGTCAGCTTCAGGGATGTGGGCACGGCGTCCATCACGGGTTTGTATAGGACCCCATTTTAGGTCTCTAGCCCCTCTTTCTGACGCTTTGTATACATCTATTATTTCAACTGCTTTCTTTCGCCCTTTTCTTTGCCCAGCTCTCAGTGTCTTTGTTGGTAGGCCCGATTTGCCCGCTGTTGATTCTAGGCTGGCAGTATCTTCATCATCATCGCTTTCCTGACTCAGATCCGTGTCTGGTTCCTCTTGGTAGTTTTCGTCATTGCTCACTTCACTGTCTGCATTCAATGGTTGTATTGCTTTGAGCGGTCTGTGCTCCGACCTCTCTATTGGATCTGCGCCACTCCTTCTTCTTCTGGTGACTGGATTATTCAGATCCTTCCCGGAGGGTATAGTTACGGCCATCTTTGTTTTCCATGCATCTCGTGACGTTGACGTTGATGGTTTTTCCCCATCTTCTTCCCCAGAATTCAAGGGTCCTTTGTTCGGCTCTTTTTTATTCTTTGTTATAGTGGCTAGCACCCTTGCTCTCCTGTCTTCATGCAGGTGAGTGGGGGTCACTATAACCAGTTCCCGAAGCGAGGCTTCGACCGGCATTCCTTTCGCCAGATATGTCGATGCATTGACAGCAACACATTCAGCCATTTCCCACTGAAGATCGTGGGACCTCAACCCATCTATGCTTATTACTACGCGCCTGAGGTTGTGTGTGATGGCTAGGTCTACCCCTTTTTCGAGGGCTTCTACCATTGATTTCATGTACCCGTCATTGCTTTCGGCCTCTTTATAGCTTTTAATTGGCACATGTATAATAGCATAGTATGAGAGGTTAGCACCGCTTGTCAGGCTCCCGTTAGGCTCAGAACCTACCGTTTTTGCCCATAACTGTTCTATTTCACATTGGTATTCTTGGCCAGCCAATGAGTGTAGGATTTTCCTAAAGGTGGTATTGTGAACCTTGAATTGGTGGTCCGTGAATATCAATAACCCATCGGCATCCAAGGTCCAAGGACTGCCGATCAGTCTATATACTTTAAATCCATTTTGGAAGTTTATTACTTGAGCCTCCTTGGGCACAGCTCTGAGTATCTTCTTCATCAGGGGTCTTGGCGTTTCACTTGAACGTTTAGGATTTCGTTCTTTATCTCCTTGCCCATGATGAGAGTAGCTTTTTGGTCTTGCTCCCAACTCCTGATGAGATGTCCTCCCCGGGGCCACTAAAGGTTTTTTTGTTTCCTCACCCTTATGGCCAGAACTGGGTTCATGTCTTGATTCAAGATGGTTCTCTTTCGCTGTACATTTCTTGTATTCTCCGCTGGTTATTCCTGAGGGGTTCTGGTCAGGATCAACCTGTCGACTACCGAACGACAATCTTCGCAGGAATCCTTTACCCCACTCGTCGTCTCTTACCCACTGTTTTTCCATCTGTTTCACCAAGCTCTGTGCAAGATTATCAATGCCGCCCCGAGCTTTTCTTTCATATTGCCCATCATCTGGGCTCCATTCCTCCTCAACTCCTGTCTCTAGTTTAGTAGCCCAAGACCCATGATTCCCCATTTTCTCTTTACCGCTTGCTCCAGAATCAGAGTTATAGGTAGGGGTGTATCGGTATTGGACCAAGTTCGTACTGGGGCCCCAGCAGTCAGGGTCTACGTGAGATGCTGGGTTTATCGGTCTACCCATCCCACTAACACCTCGCATATCTGGTTTCACTCTGATTGTGGTGTCGTCCCATGAGGAAAGGGGTTTTGTTTGTCCTGTTTTTAACTCGTTGGTTTCTTGCCCCTCTTTCGGATCATTTTCTCCCTCTGAATCTCCCGGAGAGTTTGTTTCAGAAGCTCGTGTACTCGTTGGCTCAAGACCTCTGTCCTTCATTCGCTGTTTGTATAGCCCCATCCTGGCTAGCTCTTCTTCATATTCACTAAACATCGAGGCCGCTTTTATCTTGGCACCCAAGGTATACCCGTATATTCCTGTGGCTTTGGCCAACATTTTCACCAAAGGGTCGTAGTCGATCGTCGGGCTGATCACGGTATTTATAAGTCCAGATCTCGGTGCTTCAATCTGTTGCACCCACCATTTTAGCCACAGTTTAATTTCTGCTTTGGTTTTTATTTTTGCTGGGTCTTTTAATACTATCATTTGACAGCCATGCTTCACTAATATGCAGTAAAGTACACCTTTGTCCTTCATGTATTCCCTCAGGTTTTGTTGTAGAATCGTATCACTCACCATAGGGTTACTTTCTCTGAACATTTGCTGAACAAGAGGATGCCAAGTTGTAAAACCTTGGCCATAAAAAAGGACCTGTAGTGATTGCCCTCCGGTTTCTCCTACTGGTTCAGGTTTCTGTTGGTTTGGATTGTCCGTTTTGGTTTGCCCCTCCATCGTAGCTGCTGTTGCTAACTCGGGTTTTGGTACAGTTGGATCGTTCATTTTGGACTGGTCCAACAGTCCTACTGGTGCCACTCCCGTGGCCATTCTTCGTTTTTGCCGTCTCGAGTTGTCTGTTCCTCAGAGCCTCCCGGACTCTATACCTTGCGCTTCGGATGGGAACAGACTGTCTGCTTAACTTACCGTTTGAACCATGGTCAGTAGTCCTTAGTAAGCCCCACTTACCCCACCACTGCCCAGTAGTATAAGGGGTACTTAGCTGGTAGCTAGTCCTGCCGTGCTACAACTCCTCTACCCTAGGAGAGTTGTGGTCTGGCGCTCGGTCAGTCCACTGACGCACGCCTTGATATCTTGAGTTCTTTATGCTTTAAGTACGTTGGGCGCCATGTTAATTCTACGTGAGTGAGGATAGCTGCAGGACCTTGCAACAAGTCCTCACTCCAGCCTTCTCCGGTAACGGGTTCTGAACTTTTATTCTTTGCACACGAGTATTACCCGATATGTCTTAAGATTAGTTAGAATTAAGGCTGAGACGAGGTAATTCAACCAGACTGTTACTGTCTCCATCTAAACGTCACACCCATTCTTTTCACTCCGATAGATAGTCCGACTTAGCAGAATGGAGTCAGATCGTACCTCACGGAGAAACGTATATTAAACGACAGCTTACCTCTGTAGATGGTTATTGTTATCCGTCTGGTAAATTTTAGAACCTAGGAAAATAAGGTTCCAGGATGTTGTTTATATCTTTTTAGCCAAAACAACCATTTAAAACCTCCAATATTCTAGTTGTTATCTTGAACCAAGTTTCCCATCATTTAATATCAAGGTGAGTCGAAGGAAAAATCCAAATTTGTACGTTTTATATGTTTCTTTATTATTTAATTGCAAGGGAACAGCATAAGCACTACTTACTACAGAAAAGATTTAATTAGGTTACATGATTTGCATTTAAGAGATAAAAGATTCACAGCTCACCAAAAGATGTCTTCCACACGCTGGGTTTTAATGTATTTTTACCTTTAATTGAATTGAGTTGTACTCCAATCAATGTATAATTTGTATAATCTTCAAAAATGTTGGTTTATTCTACAATAATCTGATTCCGATCAAATATGTTTAATCCACCCAGGTAATCTTGGTGTATTCCAACTTGTGTTTTTATCTCCACCAGGAAAACTTATTTTAATCCTATCAGGAAATCTTGTCACCTCCAGGTGACGCTGTTGTACTCCAATCAGAAGTCTGCACTTCCAGCAGACTGAACAAATCTTTGTTTAATCCCACATAGGAAAAGCTTGTGTTTTCAATCCTTCAGGAAAAACTTGTTTTGTAATCATCCACTTTAGAAATCTTCATTTAATCCTGTTATTATCCAGTCAGGAAAGTCTGCACTTCCAGCAGACTGAATAAGTCTTCGTTGTAATTCCACAGATAAACCTCCAGGTAATTCTGTCGTGTTAAAAATCCCAGTTGTAATCCATCAAAACTGTTCAAGGTCAAAAAATCTGGTAATCCTCCCAGGCAAAATCAATTATTCCTCAAAAGTGTTATCCATTCAAAGATATTGTAATCCATTCAGTTGTTCTGCGATGCTGATAAGCAAGGCCTTCAAAGCAGGCCTGAGGTTAAAATTAGAACATCGTGTTCTCCTGGCTTTTCATCCAAGGTCAGTCAGCTTCTAGCTGGCAGGTCTCACTCCGTGATCAGACCGGTTGACCCAAAACAATAACTGATTTTCCAATCTCCAGGATCCATTCGGCAAAATCAGCTTTAATCCATCAAAGATTGTTTTCCAAACATTCAGCTCGCTGCAGCCGCAACGAGCACTCCTTTTGTCCAGGAGAAAAACTCTTTTTGAGTTAATCCAATTTTCCCAAAGTATCCAGCAAATTCAAAGAATCCTTCATGACTTAAGCAACTTCAAAAGATGTTGTTTTGTTCCACAAAAATATTTTTAAATCAGGAAAAATAGTATTCCACAAAAAGGCAGCCTTTAATCCATCAATCCTTGTTGTGCAGCACTGACGATCAAAGCTCTTCAAAGCAGGATGTGACCAGAGAGAACATCTTGTTCTCTCAAACTTTAAACAATCAGCACTCAGTGACCAGGTCTCCAAGCCGATGTCCCTCTTTACACCAAGGGTTCAGAAAAATAGTATTTTCCTTTAAATGATGTTTAATCCATCATTTTATTCTGGGGTACTGACGAGAGACCTTCCTTAGCAGGCCGGAGACTAAAAATAGAACATAGTGTACTTACAGAAACAACTCGCCTGCTGCACTCCTGACTCTCTGCTTTAATTCATCAAAGCTTGTTTTCCAAACATCCAGCTTGCTGCAGTCTGATCTCTCGACGCACAAAACTTCTCTTTAAACTTTTCCAGATTCAAAATCAATCAGCTCTCCGAATGCAGGCATCGATCCAAGTCTTCTTTCCACAATATAATTCTTCAAGGTTTTCCAAACATCTGCTCCGTGGTACCGACAACCAGGGCGTCAGAAGCGGTGTTCCCTTAGCTTAAACAAGCTGATAAGCCAGGACCCGTCAGAGCAGATCCCAATGCCACAAAAACACTTCTTTCGTCCTGGAGTAAACTCTTTTTGAATCAATCCAATCTTCTTAAAGTATCCAGCAAATTCAACTAATTCCTCATGACTTCAGCATCTTCAACTAGTTGTATTCCATAATTAATGTTGAATCTTATCCAGAAATGTTGTTTTGTTCCACAAAAATATTTCCAGATCAGGAAAAACAGTATTCCACAAACAAAGCAGCTTTTAATCCATCATTGCTCATTCAGGCTGACGGGAATTCCCAACAGCAGAGCGGAGATAAAAAGTGCACAGTGTTCCACTAACAAAAACAGCCTGTCAGCGTGCCGTCAGTGCTCGGGTCTGTCAAAATTACTTTAATCTTTCATCAACAGAGGAATCTCTGTAACTGATTTTTCCATCTTCATGCTTCAGTGGCTTTTTGCTGTCATAATAATTTAATCTTAATATAAATTTAGTTGTGGGTAAAACTGGGAAGTTTATCCTACCTTTTTCTTGTCAGAAAGTGCCACAAGGGATTTCCAAAAGAATAGGAAAATTATTCCATCTCTGAAGCCAGTCCAAATTGTGAAAAAGATTGGAAATATCCGGGCTGAGAGACAAAAAAGCATTCCTTGTTGCGCAAAAAGAAAAACCCTTTTTCAGATAATCCAATTTTCTTTTCAGCTTTCAGAGAGTTCAGTTATAATCCACAAGAATTCTTCAGGGGTCCAAAAAACTCAGCAATTTTTCTTCTCTTCCACAGCTTTTTTATAGCCCAGAAAGGGGGCTTCAGTTCCCCTCCTCAGAAAGTTACATCACTTTGATAGTGCTTCATTGGTCAAATGATGAGGTGACTTTTTACACCTCCTCTCAGCCCTCACTGAACAATGACATAACGTCTCTCCAGCTGTCACCCTCCCTTCACAAGAGAGTCTGGTCAGACAGGTTTTAAACTTTCACCCAGATCCTCAACTTTTACCTACATTTACCCAAACTGTGGAAAAAACACTCTTTTAAGGTGCTATGTAATATTTAAAACCATATTTTCCAACCCTCAGCAGTGAAGCATCCTTTAGTTTGCTGTGAATCATAAAAGAAAACATAAAATAACATAGAACATACAATTTTCACAAGAGATTAATATATCCCTTCACTTTGTTTCATAAAGGCATTTTAAAACATTATCTGTTACAAAACTCTCCTGCAGCTCTTTGTAACAGTGTGCATTTTCTTATCATCTGACCTACTTCTGCTCCCAAGCAGACCTGCTTGAGTGCATGTTTATCATCATTATAACTCCCTGTGTGCCTTCTCTGTGTGCAAGCCCATATCCCGACAAGAAGCCTCAGCTGTCTGCAACAACGCCCTGCCTCCGAACGTTCCAGCATGGATTCTTTAACAATTCCTCAGCTTCTGCTGCTGTGTGAAACAGTATTCATTTCTTGTTCTGATTAAAGGCCTCTGCTCAGTCTGTAACAATTGTTGTGCTCAGACCTTTGGAATATGTGTAGGTGTGTGTGGGGGCTGCACCTTCCTTATCTGGCGAAAGCCCTCTAAGGCCTTCGCATGTGCATGTGTGTGTGTGCGCTCGTCTGGCTGCTGCAGCATGGCCCAAAAATTGCCTATTCAAAGATTATATTTGTATGTTTAATCAGTTCTGTATGAGATTTAAATACTTTAAAATACTCCAAAACTCAGCTACAGCTTCACTCCTTTGCAGCTGTGAAAATAAGCAAACTTATTCTGATAAGAACTTA
>JBBPBX010087016.1:0-14786 GCA_038048925.1 Garcialebias charrua
CCGAACGGCAGCGCAGATTACCCACCCTTTTTGGAGTCCTTGGAGGGGGTATTGGAGGGTGCGCCTCCTGGGGACTCCCTTGTTCTGCTGGGGGACTTCAACGCTCACGTGGGCAATGACAGTGAGACCTGGAGGGGTGTGGTTGGGAGGAACGGCCCCCCTGATCTGAACCCGAGTGGTGTTCTGTTGTTGGACTTCTGTGCTCGTCATGGATTGTCCATAACGAACACCATGTTCAGGCATAAGGGTGTCCATATGTGCTCTTGGCACCAGGACACCCTAGGTCGTAGTTCAATGATCGACTTTGTTGTCGTCTCATCTGATCTGCGGCCGCATGTCCTGGACACTCGGGTGAAGAGAGGGGCGGAGCTGTCAACTGACCACTACCTGGTGGTGAGTTGGCTCCGATGGTGGGGGAGGATGCCGGTCAGACCTGGCAGACCCAAACGTATTGTGAGGGTCTGCTGGGAACGTCTGGCAGAGTCTCCCGTAAGACGGAGCTTTAACTCCCACCTCCGGGAGAGCTTTGAACACGTTCCGAGGGAGGCGGGGGACATTGAGCCCGAGTGGGCCATGTTTCGCGCCTCTATTGTCGAGGCAGCTTATCGGAGTTGTGGCCGCAAGGTTGTTGGTGCCTGTCGTGGTGGCAACCCTCGAACCCGGTGGTGGACACCGGCGGTGAGGGATGCTGTCAAGCTGAAGAAGGAGTCCTATTGGGCCTTTTTGGCCTGTGGGACCCCGGAAGCAGCAGATAGGTACCGGCAGTCCAAGCGGCATGCGGCTCGGGTGGTTGCTGAGGCAAAAACTCGGGCGTGGGAGGAGTTCGGAGAGGCCATGGAGAATGACTTCCGTACGGCTTCGAGGCGATTCTGGTCCACCATCCGGCGTCTCAGGGGGGGAAAGCGGTACGCGACCAACACCATTTATGGTGGGGATGGCGTGCTGTTGACCTCAACTCGGGATGTTGTGAGTCGGTGGGCGGAATACTTCGAAGACCTCCTCAATCCTACTGGCACGTCTTCCACTGAGGAAGCGGAGCCTGGGGACTTTGGATCGGGCTCTCCAATCTCTGGTGCGGAGGTCGCCGAGGTGGTTAAAAAGCTCCGCGGTGGCAAGGCTCCGGGGGTGGATGAGATTCGTCCTGAGTTCCTTAGGGCTCTGGATGTTGTGGGGTTGTGTTGGCTTACGCGACTCTGCAATATCGCGTGGACATCGGGGGCAGTTCCCTTGGATTGGCAGACTGGGGTGGTGGTTCCCCTATTCAAAAAGGGGGACCGTAGGGTGTGTTCCAACTATAGAGGGATCACACTCTTAAGCCTCCCTGGTAAGGTCTATTCAGGGGTTCTGGAGAGGAGGGTCCGTCGGATAGTCGAACCTCGGATTCAGGAGGAGCAGTGTGGTTTTCGTCCTGGTCGTGGAACACTAGACCAGCTCTACACCCTCAACAGGGTCCTGGAGGGTGCGTGGGAGTTTGCCCAACCAGTTTACATGTGCTTTGTAGACTTGGAAAAGGCATTCGACCGCGTCCCTCGGGGGGTTCTGTGGCGGGTACTCCGGGAGTATGGGGTACCAGGCCCATTGATATGGGCTGTTAGGTCCCTGTACGACCGGTGTCAGAGCTTGGTCCGCATTGCCGGCAGTAAGTCAGGCTCGTTTCCGGTGAGAGTTGGACTCCGCCAAGGTTGCCCTTTGTCACCGATTCTGTTTATAACTTTTATGGACAGAATTTCTAGGCGCAGCCAAGGTGTTGAGAGGATCCGTTTTGGTGGCCTTAGAATCGCTTCTCTGTTTTTTGCAGATGATGTGGTCCTATTGGCTTCATCAGCTCGTGATCTACAGCTTTCACTGGAGCGGTTTGCAGCTGAATGCGATGCGGCCGGGATGAGGATCAGTTCCTCCAAATCCGAGGCCATGGTCTTGAGCCGGAAAAGGGTAGCGTGCCCTCTCCGGGTCGGGGAGGAGGTCCTGCCCCAAGTGGAGGAGTTTAAGTATCTCGGGATCTTGTTCACGAATGAGGGAAAACTGGAGCGTGAGATCGATAGGCGGATAGGTGCAGCGTCCGCAGTGAAGCGGGCGCTGTACCGGTCTGTCGTGGTGAAGAGAGAGCTGAGTCAAAAGGCAAAGCTCTCAATTTACCGATCGATCTACGTTCCCACCCTCATCTATGGTCATGAGCTTTGGGTTATGACCGAAAGAACAAGATCTCGGATACAAGCGGCTGAAATGAGTTTTCTCCGCAGGGTGGCTGGACTCTCCCTTAGAGATAGGGTGAGAAGCTCAGTCATCCGGGAGGGACTCGGAGTAGAGCCGCTGCTTCTCCACATCGAGAGGAGCCAGTTGAGGTGGCTCGGGCATCTGGTTAGGATGCCTCCTGGACGCCTCCCTGGTGAGGTGTTCCGGGCATGTCCCACCGGGAGGAGACCCAGAGGAAGACCCAGGACACGCTGGAGGGACTATGTTTCTCGGCTGGCCTGGGAACGCCTTGGGATTCCCCCAGAGGAGCTGCTCCAAGTGGCTGGGGAGAGGGAAGTCTGGGCCTCCCTACTTAGGCTGCTACCCCCGCGACCCGACCCCGGATAAGCGGAAGAAAATGGATGGATGGATGGAGGTAGTTGTCAAAAGCCTAGAGGGGCCCCTTGCTGCTGTAAATGGTAATGTTTACTCGGTTCATGTCTGTATGAATGAACATTTTAAAGCATCAGTCAAAAATTGTGTTATGAATATGGAAAATAAAAAGTATACAAGTCACTTCGGCATATAAGTTGCAGGACTGGCCAATCTATACAAAAAACCTGCTACTCATACGCCGGAAAATACGGTATCGTCTCAGCAGCAGAGGGGTTCCAGCACGGCTCCCAAAATGACAAGACAGTCATATTTTGTTCTTAACTTTATTATTAGTAAGCCGAGTTGCCGGATCCAAGCAAACTGCCACAGGAACGCACCCTGTCAAAATAAGAGTGTTCCCTGATCTTGGCTCCCGCCTCAAATTAAACACTGGACTTGTGTTTGAAAACAGTCCCGTTCATTGATATTGCGCTGTATAATCCAGTGCGCCTTATAGTCCCAAAAATACGGTAATTCCAATTTATTGTGATGGATTTAACTAATGTGCTTTTATTCTAATGTATCTTTAGGGTTTTCTCCACAGTGGGCAGCATCTCACTCACCTGCCAGCCAGGACCTTGCAGGAGGCCACAGAGAAGCCATCCTGCAGGGAGGGTGCGCTGTCCTCCAAGTTGAGGACAGAGCCCTGAAAGCCCGGATCAGAGAAAAGCTGCACCTGAGGCACACACACACACACACACACACACACACACACACACACACACACACACACACACACACACACACACAACATGCAGGGAGCATGAGTCATCCGCTCACACACGTCATCAGATAAGACAGACAAAAACCACAGGTGTTAATTTTTTTCATCCTTTTTGTGGACATAACCTACCTTAAACTTGGCGGTGTTCTCAAAATCATCCTGAAATGAAATGAGAGTAATAAACATTTGAAAATGTTTGGAAAAAACAAAAACAGTGTGTACTGTTCAAAACACCAACATCGGTTTTGTAATAATGCAAACAGATAAAAATGCCTCCATTCGGATGTAGTGAACTGTATAAGAAGCGTCAGGAAAATCAAGATGAAAAGGAATGGTAAAGCTGCTGCCAGCGGCTCATTATAGTCGCCATGGTAACCACAAGCATGTGTCTCTCACTCTGACAGCAAACTCAAGACAGGCAGATATAAACAGACTGATGATTAAAACTCAAGAGTTGCTGTGCAGAAATTACAAGTCAGGTATTTGTGAATGATTCTAATGGCCACACATAAATTTGTATATTTCTACAGTAATATATGTAGGAGTTATAACAAGTTAAAAAATACTTCACTTTCAGTTTTAAGGAGAATATTTGAATAAAATATAACTGGAGTCTATTAAAGCTTGGGTGTGCACCCTTGGGTGGGATTTGAGGAAAAATAAAGAAGTCCTTCAGCAGTGTGAGACACGCCAGGTGAAAGAAAACCAGAACGCCCATAATTAGTTGTATAATGTGTTCAAGCTCCTAAAGGAGTTGTGCAAATAAGGTTTTAAAATAGTTAGACGTTTCAAAAAGTCAAGCTGCCAGTCGAAAATTTAATGGAAGATGTTCAAAAATTATAAAACTTAAACTGTAATTATGTAAAAAATAAAACACACACACATACAACTACTATCAAAATGCCAGCTCAAACATGTAAAGAACTTCCTGTAACATGTTTAAACTTTGAGTGATGTTTCTGTTGTGGTGCATGCATGAACTTTACAGCTCCACAGAGGGCTGGATTTTCTCATGCATTTCACCAAAACTCCCATTCAACACCTTTTTATATACAAGTAGTCCTCGACTTACGACGGCCTCGAGTTACGACGTTTCGCTGTTACGACGCACCTCCCATTAAAAAATATATATATATTTTGACATTTTTATTTTGAAAAGCCGAGTTACGCAGTTTCTGGTTAGCTGCGGAGGCTACAGCTGCCCTGTACTCTTTAAAAAAGCTAAGTCTGGTCCTCTGGACATTCAAAAAACAAAACTGTTCATAGTACAACTTACTGTTGCTGTGTGTACTGTGAACGCGGTTTTACGTCGTAAACGAATACGTATGGAGGATGGACCGAGCTGTACAGCGGTTTTATGACGTAAACGCAATGGAGAATTCGGAGGAGGGACGGAGGAACAGCTTCAACAGCATTCCAGTAGGTTATTAACTCTTTTTTCCTTCATTATGGCTCCCAAATGTAGGTGTGTTTTGATAATTATGTAGGGTGCTGTGTTAGGATAGGCTAAGTGCTTGGTAAAATACAGTACTGTACGTATAAGGTGAAGTATTTACGTATGTTTCGACTTATGTTGAAATTCGGGTTACGACGCAGCGTAGGAATGGATCTCCATCGTAAGTCGAGGACTACCTGTATATATTTTTATGTTTACCTAATTGTGTTGACCTTTTTCGACATACCCCCACCAAAAGTCAAAGCACACTATCCCCAACGAAGCTGCATGTTTTGATGTACAACTTGCAAGTTTTATTTCAAAGCCATGCAACGATACAGGACAATTATTCCTTCAATGCGTATGCATTGATGTCATCGATGATTTGCAAAGACTCCAACGCAAAAGATAGAAATGTAAATGTATCTAACTAAAAATTGCTATAGCAGTTTAGACAATCTATGCTTTAGAAATTAATAAAAAGTCATACATGTATTTTTTTCTTCTTCTATTCAATATAAACTACATGCAATAATATAGAGTTCATGATCCAGCATGGACTTTATTGCTGTCAGTATCCTTGGAGGTTTGCATGGTTTCATATTTCACTATTACCAGCCTAAACAGGAAGTGAAAGGATTGCATTTTAATTAGATTCCTCGTGCCTATTTGTGAGTGCAGCATCCAGTTTTTCTGGAAACATTTGATAGAATTAGTGTGGCAGACTGCCATGTCCTGGTCTTTCAGCGCTGATGAGATTTTATCTGTCCTGTAATGTCTTTTCTGCTCCTACACCCTGATCCACAGCCGCTTTTTACATCTCGGGTGGGTCTTAGCAGCAAATGTTAATCAGATTTTCTCTGTGAATTTAATATCCATTCTACTCTAAATTAAAACATGGTTATAACACTGTTATTAACCTTTAGTCCTGGATTGATTTGTTAAACTTCCAACTGACAAACGTCCCCAGATCGTCAGGGTGAAACTGAACAACCTTGGATTCTGTGATGAACAGACATTTGGGAAAATCACTGTAAAGCTTGTAACCTCCATCGTGATAATAACGAGAGCAAATTTAAATGAAACAAGGACCAACGGACGCCAACGTCTTTCTCCTCCTGATGAAAACTACAGATCAGAGTCATTAAAGAGTGAGTGAATAAAAGCCTCAGCTGCATATTTGAAATACGACAACAAATCCTGCATGAATTTTAGTCGTTCCACTCGGCTCTTGAGTGCATCAGAAACCTTTAAAACATGCAGTTTGTTAAGTTTTACAACAAATACAGCCCGATCCAGAGCTGAGGGTGGGGTTCAGTCTACTGTAAGCCGTTCGTTTTGATTTTAATACTCCTTAAGCGAAGTGTTTCCTTTTTTTATATTCTGGATTTTAATAAATTGCTTCAGCCAAACTGAGCCATTCACAGCTTTATCAGCAGGTGGTTTATTATACAGGTAGTCCTCGGGTTACGACGTTTCGTAGTTACGACGCATCTCCCATTAAAGAAAAAAATAAATATATATATTTTGAAAAATTTATTTTGAAAAGCCGAGTTCCGGTTTTTCTTCCGGTTTGACGGCATAAGCAGTGGAGCTTGACGGCAGAAAACGCTCTGGACCGGAGGAGCAACGAGCTAACATGCTAACAGACCTTATTGTAAAGCTCTGGACTGCACGAAGCAGTGGAAAAATACAGGCAGCTGCAGATCTTGGAGGAACAACGAGCTAACATGCTAACAGACGGAGGAAGGCTTCACCAGCTCCCTGTAGGAAATTAACTCTTTTTTCCCTTCATTATGGCTCTGAAATATATGTGTTTTTTGATAGTTATGTAGGGTACTGTGTTAGGATAGGCTAAGTGCTTGATAAAATACAGTACTGTACGTATATGGTTCAGTATGTATGTATGTTCTGGCTTATGTTGAAATTTAGGTTACGACGTCGCGTAGGAACGGAACTCCGTCGTAAGTCGAGGACTACTTGTATATATTTTTTTTCTATTCTAAAAAGTGACAGATGTCCTTGTTTTGCTGTAATGGCTCTATCATTTAGATTACTCTGTATTGTTCCTTTCTGAAAGTAAATCATCAATTAGCGACTTGCTGCCTTTCATGCCACAGTTTAAAACTGTGTTTATCTTACGCAGGAGAACAAATATGAAGTTGTAGCCATTTTGGTCAAACCTTGAAGTTATGCAGGATCTCGTGCAGTGTTGTGACATCTGGGCACTCAGAGTAAGTGTTGTGAATGACTCTCAGCTACTAAAACGGTCAGAATCTGTGTTTTGTGTTTACATTTTGAGATCTTTGTAGTTCTGTTTTCTTGTGTCATCTGTTTCCCCTCAGCTCCAGCTCCTGACACTCTCACCTGTTCCTCATTGTCTTTCCCCAGGTGTTCGTCATTATCTGTCATTAATGTCCCTTAAAGTTCAGCGTCTTCTTGTTTCTGCTTTGTCTGTGAATTGTGCTTCCCGCAGCCTGTCGTGTTTCTGTTCCTCCACACTCTTGTAAGTTTTGCCGCCACGTCAGCTTTATTTTGAGTTTTTGTTAACTAAATCAGTTTTTCTTCATTTTTCCTTTGAGTCCCTCATGTCTGTCTGCACTATGGGTTCCAAAAACTCCACAGAACATGATAAAAACACCAGATTTTAGCTCAGTCTCTGTAGAATAGGCTGTGTTTTAGCCACTTTCTGTTTGATAAGTTGCATAGCTGTGATAGTTATTTTGGAGGGAATTGACTCAAAAAGTTAACTAGAGAAATTGTATTTCCTGCGAAAATGCAGTATGAATGCTAACTGCTGAAGAACTTGCTGAAACAGCTGAAATTAGCTAGACATGCTGAAATGTAGCTGAAAAGAACAAGCCTAACGCCAAATTTACACTACATGCGTTCCGGCTCCGCCCCGCTCCGGTCCGACCTCCGCAGCAAATACGCACCCATTATAATCAATGAGAGAGTTTACACTGGCTCCGCACGGCGGCGGCGAGCAGCGGCGAGCGGACGGCAGTCCGTCAAAATTAGAATCCATCCTATTTCTGCCGGACGCCGGAGCTGTGCCGGAGTCAACTTTCAAAGATTACGTCGCACCAACAGGAAAAGGAACGAGCACAACTTCCGTATTTACAAAATAAAATCACCACGGGCGGACTAATCCTAGCTCTATACGGATTTATTTGTACAAAAATGCTGTCAAACTATCATTTATGACTACGCCTACAAACGCAATACAAGAAATAAATAAAGTATTTTATTCTGAAATGTAATACATCACTTCCTGTTGCTCAAACCATGTCCTGTCGCTCATTTACGAGAGAAGATCAAGGCAGCAGTCTCTACTGTTGTTCTCCTTCTTCCACCGAATGAATTGTTTTGTTCTGACTTACTTATTTATCACTTGATTTATCGCGCGATCTCGCAATTCCCGCGCATGCGTCTAGGAGCGGCGCATCCAGGCGGACCTGAGCGGAGCGGAGGTAGTGGAAAGTGGACTCGCTCAGCTGCGACCTGCGGAGCGGGGCGGAGCCGGACCGCATGTAGTGTAAATTTGGCGTAAGTTAGCAGAAAAAAGCAGAAAGAACACACATTTGCTGAATTACGTTTAAATACGCAGAAGTAAGCATACAAATTTGGAAACTAGCTAATAAAGCTGAAACTATCAACAACAACAACAAAAACAACAACATCTGAAAAGTAGTTGATAAGGCTGAAAGAAGCTTAAACTACCAGAAGGAAGTGGAATGAGCTGAAATGAGCAAAAAAAAAAAAAAGTGGAATTAGCAACAACAACAACAACAAAAAAAAATAATAATAATAATTTAGCACAAAACAGCTAAAAAGTAGCTGAAAAGGCAGAAAAAGCTGAAAGGAGCAAGCTGAAATTAGAATAGAGAAGTTAATTACCGGTAAGCTGAAAGTTGCAGAAATTACCAAGAAAAACTTGAATTTATCTGAAAACGGCTGAAATTAGCCAAACAATGCTAACAAGTCAGCTGAAAAGGTAGAGCAAGCTTAAATTAACTGAACAAAGCAGAAGGAATACGTTTGCCCAATTTGGCTGAAAGAAGCAGAAATTAGCAATTAAAAGCGGAAATGAGCAATAAACAGCTGAACTGTACAAAGTAGCTAAAAATAATAAAAAGAACCTTAAATTACAAGAAGGAATTGGAGAGAACACATATTTGCTGAATTAGGCTGAAAAAAGTTAATCATAAATTAGTTTAAAAATAATGTGGAATTGGCTGAAAAAGCTTAAATTTGCATTAAAACAGCTAATAGTAGCTGAAATAGTAGAAAAAAAACTGAAACTTGCATAAATAAGCTGAAAGGAGCATAGCTAGCTGAAATTATCAGAAAGAAGTTAGAAGAAGCACGAAAATTGTTTTAGTTAGAAATAATCTGAAAGGGCACAAAAGAGCTGAAAAACAGCTGAAATCGCTGTAAAAGTTCAACTTTGCACAAGGACGCTGAAAGAATCTGAACCAGACCAAAATGTGAAAGGAGCAGTAAAATGTTGTAAACACATCTAACGATTTGAAGAATGTAAAATGAGCTCAATTCATTTTCTCTGTGAGAAAAAAAAATGGCAGAAAACACTAAATATTTCAAAAAGCTAAAGTTGCACCGATACCAAAAGTCCTAGCAAGACTGTCCAGAAAGAGCTGAACGTTGTGATATATGATTCGTTGAAATAGCTAAAACTGCGGGATCAGAAGCCGAAAAATATACGGAAGAGAAATGGATCACAACAGTGTGAACGCTTCCCAAACGTTCACACAATCAGTTGTAAATGTTCCTCCACTGATTACTTTGTGAGAGCTCTAATCAAATCTGTTCCGTGGTTTGTGAGATGTTTCGCTAACGCTACAGAAAAACAAAAACATGCCTCTTGGCTTTTGGCGGCAGGTGATGATTAATGTTACTCCTAAATGTCTGAATGGTTTTAATTCAAGCTGACCTTGACAGTAGATTCTGAGTGTGGCTGCTACAGTAGACGTTGAATTGCCTGAACAGTGTGTGTGTGTGTGTGTGTGTGTGTGTCTCATCATGTTGTTAGAAACCAAAACAGCTTCACGATGAGTCACATTCATGAGCTAAGATCTGGTCAAGCTAATTCTTATGACTATCATTTCCCCCTTTCTCCGGGCACATGCCTCCACAGATAAAACTGCTGCAAGTCACTTCACTGACTCCTCTGTTCCGTTCATAAATCTAATAAAGTTACAAGCAGGAACCTTCGCTTGGGGAAGTGTGCAGCTTCAGGGAAAACACAGACTTGTTTTAGCAACTGAATATAAAAATGTTACTGTCTCTGGAGCTTCTGAGTAACACCCAGGAAAGTTTTCCACCAAAGCAAAACGTTCAGCTATCGTGGTTTGCTTGTGAGTCATTGCTCGTACCAGCAGTATGGGCATAGCGGAGCCGACTCTGTGCTGCAGCGCCCCCCAGTCCTCCGGGCTTCCGTACAGGCCCTTTTCCAGGATGAAGGACTCGCCGCAGAAGCCCGGCTCTTCAAACACAGCCCAGCTGAAAGAAGAAAACAAAGGAGGATGTGTCAGATTACGTTGCAAGAAGCGAAGTTTCTCCGTTTTCATTTTATTTTAATTAGCAGCCTTTGATGGGCCCACAATTCCAAAGAAAACCCAAAAGAATTCAGACGAAGCTGTTCACGTTTATGAGAAACGCGTCTTGGTCGAGGTCCAAGTTAGCTTCCTCCAACTTAACATGTTAGCAGTTGTCGTTCAGACTATAAGGCGCAATATCAATGAGCGGGTCTGTTTTCACACATAAGGTGCACCAGATTATAAGGTGCATTAAGCAAAACAAAAGTCAGATAAGTCAAACTTTATTTAACTCATTCATAATTAGGCCTGTCATGATAAATTTTGCTGGGCGATTAATTGTCTAAGAAATAATTGCGATAAACGATAATATTGTTTGAAATTTGACAATAATTAGTAATTAGTGTCAAATTTAAGAAGAAATTTTTTTTTTGTGTGTGTAGTACCTTTTTTTGACCACCGGATAGCAGTATAAGACTGTTTGAACCAAAGGATGGATAGTGAGGGAGCAAGCAGCGTGTCTCTTTAAAAAAATGGGAGGGAGGCCCCTTGATGTGACATGGGCTGTCTCTCATTCCTGTTTATCGGTTCTCAAAATGGTGGACGCTCGGTGTGGTTTGAGCTCTTCAGCATAGCATTTGTCACACTCAGCTTTTAATTAAAAAAAAATCAGTAAACACGATCTCAGCTTCTTTTTGCAGAGAAAAACAACTTTTTAGACAAAGGCACGGGTTTTAACAAAGAATTTTTGGAGCTTTGAAAAGATGGAAGTTTTTCTCGAGGTCGGCCTGTTAGCTTATCTCGTAGCTTAGCTTCTCAGCTTAGCTGCTATTAACAATCCAAAAACGCGATTTTGGACGATTAAAACAGATGTTAAAGAAAAGAAAAAGGGAAGGGTCAGCGAAGAGCACCGGAGTTGAGTCTTTTGTCATCCAGTGTCTTCAGTAGAAAGAGAGAGACACGAGGACAAGATAAAGCCGATAAATTTAAACGAGGTTGATCATTTTCATTTATCATGCGACTAATTGATTTATTGTTTATTGCGACAAACCTATTCACAATAACTCTCAACATTGTTCAGTTGTAACACATAAAATCAGTTCAAGGTCAGTTAGCACAACCAGAATTAAAACATAAGGCGCACTGTTGATTGTTAAGAAAATTTAAGGGTTTTAAGTGTGCCTTATAGTCAGAAAAATACTTGTTTATTTGTGGACTGTGCAAGACTACAGAACAAGCCTTCCTTGTGTAAAGTCTAATTCAAACCACACAGAGGCGAGCCCAGGCTCAGAGGAACGGCAGCACATGTGGGTGAGGCGCTGCCGTCTAATAGCAGGCTGGCAGCACAGCAAGAATGTCACTGCTGAGAATCCTGCCTCGTGAAGCAGGACATGATGTTCCATTCCACATTAGTAGCCATTTTGTTGGTGTCTCTCATGGGAAGCAACAATCACCACTTCATGCTTTGCATTTCATTTTTCTTATTTGTTTCTGGTTTGTTTACTTCTGCATTTTTCTTTGCTTACTGTACTATAAACAAACTCGTACACAGAAACAGCCTCTGCATGGGTTTACTACTTCTCCTAGGCTAGAGGATGACTCTGAAGGTGACCGTATTGTTTGGCATATAAGTCGGCACTTTTTGGCACTTTTCTTTTTTTTTGCATACCGTATTTTCCGGCCAATTTTCATGTCCTGCGACTTATGGGGCGAAGCGACATATTTATGGATTTTTTCCCATATTTTTAGACCAATTTTTGGCTGAGATATGACAGTTTCCATTCATTCTGACGGAAAAAAATGTAGCAGTACCACTTTCTGCCGCTAGGGTCCACCGACCGTTCCCAGCTCATGTGTCTGACAGAAACGCGTAATAGATGCGACGTTTACGGAGGTGCGACACGTTTATGGATTTTTCCAATTTATTGGACATATTGGACTAATGCGACATATGGGGCGGAGCGACTTAAAGGCCGGAAAATACGGTAATTTGAATCCCCTGCGATTTATAAGCCGAAGTGACGTATTTATGGATTTTCTCTCTCCATATTTATAAACCAATTTTTGACAGATATGACCGTTTTCATTCATTCTGACATTGAAAATATTGAACACTACAATTTTCAGCTGCTAGATGGGACTCGAGTAGTATGGCATGCCGTTGTGTCATGTAATAGGTAAAAGCGGCTATTAATGACACAATCGGCTTGCCATAGTTCCACTTTTGTCCAGCTCGCCTGGAGCAACCGTCAAATCAGCTTCATTTTTTTGTGCCGCCTCAGCGAAATGCAGCTGATTTAATCAAAGAAGTGCATTTATTAAGTAAAAGTTCAACCGAGACACGCCTTTGCTGTAACGCTGAGCAAACAAATAATTTTTTTAAGTGTTAATCTTGTTAAATTCTTGTTAAAATCTTCCCGTGCACGCTCCCGCGGCCGCCATTTGGCAGCCAATCGATTTTTGGCACAACACCGGCCCACATTTCCGGGTTGTCAGTGGTGACGCATTATAGATGCGAAATATTTATGGATTTTTCCACTTTATTAGACATATATGGACTGATGCGACTTATAGGGTGGTGCGAAGTGTACAGCAAAAAATACGGTAAAATCTCATTAACAATAGGTGGACGTGTGCCACCTCCGACCAATCAGCCTGATTTTCCTGAGCATCCCCCTACAGCTGCAGGGTGTGAGGCAGCATGATCCAACATCAACCCACCTACACAAAGAACTGGTGAGTGGAAGGCTAAAACATTAATGAGTTTGCTTATCTGTCATGACCTGTCAGTTTGGGAGTGGCTGCTCTGCCGTTACACCTGAGCAGCAAAGAATGGCGGTAAACCAACACAAGACTGTGCAGGAATTTTAGTCCTGGCTAATGAAAAGGTTGCACGGAGGGAAAGTCCATCTAAAGGGAAGTGTGAATGTTCCTGGAAGCTTTCAGCAGGTTGGGAATGAAGCTGTGTTTTCAACAAAGCATGATCAAAGCTTGCTGAAAGGCAAACTTGCTTAAAATGATAGTTCAGATCATTTGAAGTGTGTTTCTTTGGAAATGTTCTGAACAACAAAGATCTTACCTGTTGTGCATAGTCCTAATTTAGAAAAAAATAGAGGTTAAGTCTGACTAGATTTACAAGATACCAGCTAGTCTGAGTAGGGCCAAGGTCAAAAATAAATAAATAAAATACACCCTGGATCAGGTTTTCAGATATCGACTCTTGTTGATTTACACAGTTCTTGTCTTGCCACTGCAAATCTTCTTTGCAGTACAAAGCTCATAAAAATGAACTACCAGTGAATATACAAATGTTTTTTGTCAAACGTAAAAGTTGTTATAATCTTAAAGGAACAGAGATTTTTGTGAAACCAAGATATAGAACTAGTTTAAGGGGTCGGTCAACCTCAATCAAAGGAATTGAACTTTGGAATAATTTGGAAACTGGTATTAAAAATGCTAAATCAATGACCATTTTTAAAAATATGATCAAAACAAATTTCTTGCAAAAATATAAATGATAACAATATCGTGTAATAGAGGTCTTTTTTGAAATTCTCTTTCTTGGAACTATATGAGTCGTTTTCTTTTTTTCAATCTGTAACTTTTCAGATTGGTTTTTCTTTTTGTTTTGTTTTTGTCTTGTTTGAATTATCTTTGTAATGGCGGCAGAAAAAATAAGATTTTTTCTTCTTTCTGCATCCTTTCATTTTACTTTTATACTGTACGGTCTCAAATATGAGATTGTTTTGTGTTGTATTTAAAATGAATACATTTAATTTAAAAAAAAGTATATATATTTATGAAGATGTAATTCAGTGGTCCCCAAACTACGCCCCGCGGGCCGGATCCGGCCCACCTCCACATTTGGTCCGGCCCCCAGAACAATACCAGAGAGCATTTAGATTTTTTTCATATGTGTACATGTATTTGTATTTGATAATAAAGTTGGACTTTTGCAATAAAATGTTCCTTAGTTATGAACTATTTTGAACTATTGTTCCACATTTAATTTATTGTGTCAGTGTTTGGGGAAAAACGCTGACACATCCAAAACGTGACATTCTGTTCCACCCTTCTGCGGTCTGTGCCCCTATCTGGCAACCCCCAGAAAAAAATCCTAAACCCGCCCCTCTCAAAGACAGAATGGAATAATGGCGAAAAGATTAGGTAAGAGAAAAATTGATTCAGAATGCAGGGCATTTAAGCTGCAGTGGACAAACGATTATTTTTTTGTTCAATGCAAAGAAAAGGCTGTCTGTCTCATCTGTAAAGAGGCGGTTATTTGGTTATTATTTATTTAATAAATAGTGTTTATTTCCTGGATTTTTTTCTGTGAAGAATCCAGAGAGGGTTACAGTATTTGGTTATTATTTATTTTATTAATAGTGTTATTATTTATCTCCTGACTTTTGTATGTGAAGAACCCAGAGAGGGTTATTTGATTGTGCTTTCTGGAAAACAA